>JAHZNA010000449.1:0-28422 GCA_027743935.1 Sinodicranocentrus sp. ZH6 | reverse complement strand
AACGACGAGTGAACGATTTCCTAAAGTGATAGCATCGGTTCGATGTGCTATAGCAATAGCTCTAATAACTGACATCACACCCCATAAGTTCACAACCCGAATTTCTGATTATCGTCGGCAATACTACCGGACACGGCAGTTAGCCTTGATGATAATCTTCCTTTTCATTTTAATGTTTATTTGAAATTCGAGTATAGTCATTTATGACAGTTCAATATTAACGTTAGAGAATATTGCCACTGAGATCTTTCTATCCTATCTTCGTAAATAAGAGTACAGTCCGGTCATAGACGAGCAACCATAAGACTCGTACCTGACTTAATCATAAGTACCTAGTTTAAGAAGTGAGTTAGATTATTGCAATAATTTAGAGCATCCAGTAATTAAGATTGTTCGTATTGTAATAGCAGTAATCAGTTATTCGATTAATTAATCAATTTCTCTTCGATTGATTCACGACTAATCAATTAATCACCTACTTAATTAATGAAGTTTCCATTTTTAATTGATTAGAATAAATTCCAATAATTAATTTAGAGAAATACTCATTTCTCAATTTAATACAATTATTGATTTCGTTGATAATTTGACTCCATCTCTAACTCTCACACTCACACCTAAGCGAAGTAGTCTCTTCCGTTGCATCAAAGTACTCAAAGATACCGTTTTAGAGACCCCACCGCTTATAATGTAGGCAACAAACAATCTGCTACTGTAAATAATTCCGTTGTTGACAATTTTCTGATCCAATTGCCATATCCATTTAGAATATCACAATTTCTCATGTTGGCCAAGTTCATTTAGACTAACGAACTCTATCGAAAACATTAGCCCAACCATGGCACCGAATACTTACTAAATAATTTGAAAGTAACTCCCATAACATATTTTACCTTTTACTACTACAGGCTCCCCAAAATAATCCAGATTCACCTCACAAAGATCAAAGTTAACCTTGACTTCGTTGGCGTTCATATGTATTTAAACAGCTTTAAATTGCTGCCTGCGTAATCTCGAAGCTGACACCACACTTACTACAACTAATTAGTAAGATGATGGTATCTGAAAAATCGCAATTTACTATCGCAATTAGCTATCTTATAAAACAGCTTGACGTAGTAAATTTATTTGCATAGTAAATACATCCAATATATTAATTCAGCTTGGCTAACTTATAAATGTTATTGGACAGCAAAAAAGTAGCCAGGCTTAAATATGTAGGCTATAAATTTTCATATAGATGTATAACCTGTGATGAAGTGATTCATGTGTTTTTAGCTTCATGATTCAAAGAAACATAATATCTCAACTATGACTTTGACTCCGTATATTGATCCCATTAATGTTGTGTCATATATCTTGTTAGATTTATTTCGTCCTTTATATTTCAGTTTCAGGCTTGAAAATCTCAAGCCTATCACAAGGCTTGGTGATTGGTTGGTCATTATCTCCCAGTATTTCTAGCAGGGAAAATTACAATCTGACTAAATACAATTTGCGAATAAGATTCTTTCATAAGCTGAAAAATGGATCAAACGAGTTCTAATTTCAAGAGCAGAACAGGTTGTGAAAAAATATGCACAAAAATGTTCCAAAGCTTTACATTGAGTCAGTGAACTGTGCAGCAATCACTGCAGGGAAACAATTTTGAGCTCAGAGCTTGTAGCACCTGTTTCACCTGCATTCTGTAAGAGTAGAATGAATATATTAGTCACAGACAACGGCCTAAAGCTGCAAAACAAAAGGTGATTCTCATCTTCCCATCCTGGAATACAAGTGAAGGAAATTCTATCTGGCTGAATACTAAATCTCAATACATGTCTAGATAATAAAAAAAGGAGGAATACATTACGTGTTTACAAACATTATACGTATTCTCTCTGTGCATTCACTCCATGCTTGAGAAGATTGGAGTAGTTGATGATTTGTTTGTTTCTGAGAAGAGAAAAACTTGACGTACTTCGTGACTAGTTTTAGAACATGAGAAGGAATGTATCAGCCGTCTGCACAGACAGTAGTAAATGGACAACATTTTTCCCCTTTTTAATTTATATTATTAAGTATACTAGTTAATTTAAAATGGGTGCGACGGAGTCCCATACTTTCGAGCGTAACGGATTAATGACAACGCCTAAGGAGGGGAGGAAGGCTGTTAATAACCGTAAGACAGTTTTTAAAACTCAGATAATTTAATAGCGTATTTAATAGGTCGATAAATAATAATAAATAATTTGGATTTATACTGACGCTCTGTCCGTATGTGAGTCCGTCCGTCTATTTTACAATTCTATGAAACCATTCTATGAATTCTACTATTCTATTTTGGCGTTGACAATAAAATGACAATCCCAGGTCATTAATTGTCATACAAATCAGATAAGCTTATTCAGCTCTTTAAATAGTCTTCTTTTACAAAATGTACGTGAAAATTTGAGTTGAATTTATTTTGAATTTAATTTGTTTTAGCTGACGACCGTCAAGGTCATTGGGAAAAGCGTTCAGAAGCTTCAGGAACATGTTTAGCATTCCGTATGCTATGGATTCTCGTCAAAAAGTCAAGCCACCAAGAAACGCATCACAATGCCTTAGTATTCCTTGTTCATCTTGAAAATGGCTCCACAACCTATTTAACCTGTGAACTGGGTCCAAACGGACAACAGGGTATACGATGGGGTCGCTATTTAGACATGATAGAAATCATAGCCACGAAAGTTATAGACCATAGAGTCGACCTGGTGAAAGAAATTTGCGAGTGTGAGGACGACTGCGAGTTTACTAATTCAGAGGATTATTGTCGTGACAAGTGGCACACATTTGCCTAGAAGAAATATTTTGGACATTAAATTATGCTAATTATGAAATTCGAAGTTTTGATGGTGACGAATGACATGGAATAGTTGGCAAATTGTGATAAAATAGAGCTTTACTATGATGAATAAATTAACATGCAGAATTTATATTCGAAATAATTATAACATAACTCTTTTTTTCTCTTCATCAGATCACAATTACTAATTACAAGTACAATCGTGATTAGAATATTTTTAGGTTACAGCGCATCACATCACGGTCATATCATATGACTTGTGTGATACGAGCATATGGAAAGATAGGATAGGATGACGTATGCATACAAAGCAAAGTATGAATGAACATAGGAAAATGCCGCATAGGAGGAAACCCTGCTTGAGAAATATTGAGTGTAGTCTTGCTACATTGGTGTGGGAAATACCATGTGTCATGCATAGCTCATGTTATACATAGGAAAATGAATTATTCATCAATTACTAACCATAGTATTACTAAGCTACTAACATTACTGTCTGTATGTCCAGACTGAAGAAACTCGAATTGGATGACGGGGTCAATATTTTCAAATTCTATATTTACAGCAGCACAGACGCATATATACAGTATTTTGCATGGGCAATATTAAACAGGTCCTTCTTTCCCTGATTTTTTATTAAATGCAAGTTACACCTCATTCGAAAGCATTTTCAACAAAGAGATTTAGACTTCACAAAAAATTTAAATTGAGATCAAAGGTTAATATTTCAATTATTATGGTTGTGTTTCCCCATCAAAATTTTTCTCGAGGCTGTCAAATGTCAATTTGTGCCAACTTTTCAGTTCGTTTCTATTATTATTTATAAAATTCATTTTTATTTTTCGCCCATGAAATTCCCCACAGTTAAGCAGCTTAACCAAATCGAGTTGATCCTTCAAAAAATGCCAGATCTTGCATAATAGTAAATAGTACACATGTCTTGCAATACCTACAAAATATTTCCCTTTTCACAAGAAAAGGTTTTCCCTCAAAGGAACCAAAAATACATAAAATACTCACGTTACTTATTTTACCCTTCATTTCACAACCGTACTATTGAACTTTCCCAAAGGCTCAACTTATTTCCACAGAAATTTAGACCATTCAAAAGCAACTGAAAATACCAACCCAAGTCACCAAGCTTTTCAGCTTACCTTTCAATTCAACACAAAAGGAAAAAGGCCAGGATCCAAAGGGGATTTCACGAGAAACAAATACTGTATTCATGGGGGCTTTTATTATTTTAGTCATTCCCCCTCTCACATCTCCACCTTCCCAGCACCCCTCACTACTCTTGATCCAAGCAAGCTATTCTGAGAAAAATATGTTTACCATGTCCACGTCCCATCCTCACTTGGTGCTAACTTGCATTTTTGTTGTTGACCAAACACGCACACTGCTCATTCTTCAAACGAGAGAGAAAAATCTGATGAATAATTTTGTTGAGCAACCTCCTCAAACATTTTGACTAACTTCACTACTCACCACTCACCACAAATTTCCTGCTCAAAGCTTACTCCTTTTATTAGTCAAGTTAAAACTTTAGCTGCCTCATGGACGCAGTACTCGTCTCATGTATTTTCTCTTAATGTCAACACAGGCCCAGTACTGTTCACAGGAGGCAGAAAAATCCACTCTTTTTTATTTCTTTTTCCATAACAAGAATCTCATGAAATTCCCTACGACTATGTCCCAGATGCATGGAAAGTACACTGCATTTACAAGGAGAGTCAGCAAACAAACAATAAAGGGAAAAATTTGTTCAAACCAGTATGTCGAAGATAAAAGGGATTTCATACATAGCAAGATCTATCTCTGAGCTCAAGTGAGCCAACAAGCTAGGCCAAAGTACAAAAAAATCAAATTTACTTGTACACATATGGATTTTCTGCATTACTAAAGGTGAACAAGGCGTTACACAATTTTTCTCGTCTCAAAAGTGTGCTCCATTTTTGTAGTGGAAATTAGTGGAGATAAATTAAAATAGTAAATTTGTGACAGTGAAGGTTTTTAGAATTTATTATAAATTAATTATGGAAAGTATAGATAAAAGTGTGGAAGATATAGCTACAGGGATTCCTGCATCATTTAGGCGAATAAAAATTAGAACTAGTTATGACAGCCAAGGAGACAAAGAGGATAATTATAGTAACCGAATAAACCATGGGATATCAAAGCAAACATTTTCCCAGAGACAAGTAAAGATTGAAATGGATGAAGAGGAATTTCCTTTGCCTCCAAGAGATCCACTACCTCCACCACAAGATGAAGCGGAAACGATTATTTTGTCGTCGGATGATGAGGCGATTGAAATGATTGATTTTAAGAAGACAAAGGCGAGGCTAAAATCATCAAATAAAAAATCTCCGAATTATTTCTCTCCTTCAAAAACTAAATATTATATTCAGGATGCTTCAGGTAATTTATTTAGTTTTGGGAAATTCATTTTTAAAAACATTATTGAAAGTGGTATTTAATTTTTTAATATATTTAAAATTGAAAGGGGACCACCGGCAAAACATTTGTAAATATTGTGGAAGAAAATTAACAACAATGAAGGCACTCGCGGAGCACATTCAAAAACAACATTTATACCCCTCAGGAGCTTCATCCTTTAAATGTGAAACTTGCGGAAAGGAGTTAAAATCAGAACATAGTTTAGCCATTCATAAAGTAACTCACAGTGATGATCGTCCTTATAATTGTAAACTTTGCAAGACCAAATACAAAAGCCAGTTTTACCTCGACAGACATTATAAATCCAAAGGACATATAAATGTGGAGTCTGTCTGTGGAACGGATGTATATATAAATAATGGCTCAATTTCCGAAGGTTCTACAGGGACAAGGGAAGATGAAAGTGAAACATGGTCACCATCTCCACCACCATTATCTCCAGAAATTTATCCAACAGGAATGGGCACCCCGATATCATCACCGAAGAAAAAGGGAGTGGTGAGTTCTCCCTCAGTAGCTTCGAAAGGAACATCGGCATCGTTTTCAGGAACAAAATCATTGTCAGAAAAGGTCAACAAGGCGTCACCAGGAACTTCGAAAATGACACAAAATCAAAGTCAAGAAGAACAAATACAATTTATGGATATGGCTAATACAAATGGGGTAATGGGCTCCTACATGCAGCCTGTACAAGCTGCGACAAATCCGGTTATGTTTTATGGATACATGATGCCACCTAACGGAGCCACTGGAAATGCTTATGCTACACCAATTCAGCAGACTGCAAGTCCTTATATTATGCAAGCTGGAAATTACGACTATGTGCCGACAATGTTGCCACAGGGCCAAATGCAGCAAGTAAATTATCAAAGTCCTTCGCAAGCATTCCATGGACAAAATCAACAAAATTGTTTACTATCTTGTTTGGAGTGCCAAGCTCATTTTTATGTGGATGCCCATCTCCGCTCTCACATGAGGGACTTTCATCAAGATAAATGCTGGAAATGCCCGGAATGCTCTGAGGTCATGTTATCTCCTGGAGAATTTAAACAGCATTTTAGTCAATGCAGAAAATAACTAGAAAATACTTTTTTGCGGAATTATCATGACACTTTTGACCGCATGACCTCATCCAGAAACTGGCAGGAAAAACTGGATGAAGGTTGTTAGAAATTGTTTGGCAAGGATTTAGCAGAAAATAATATTTCAATAGAAAACTTTAGAAGAATGCAAACCGAGGACAACATTTATAATTGTGCTATAAAAACTTTTATTTTAGAGATATTTAGTGTTAATATATTGTTTATGCTTGATATATGTTGCATGTAAATAGCCAGTGGCTGAATAAACCCTTTTACAATTTAGACTAAAATATTTGTATTTTATTTCAGTAAATTTACAATATTAATTTATACATTGCAAAGGATTGAACTGCAGATTAGTGCATTTAATAAAATGCCTAGATTTTGAAGGTTATGCTGCTTAGCTTACAATATTAGTGCATGATGGCTTAATGCACAATTAAATCCTTTGAAATTCAAAAATATCAGGAAGTAAAAATTTGAACGTAGTAATGCTTAAATTTGAGATATCTGTACTAAGCATATGTGTAAAACTTTCTACATCAAAATTTCAAGAAGAAATCCCCCAAATTTGTCATTTAAAAGCTTGACTTATATTTATATGTTGCTCAACAAGTAACGAATATGACGAATACGGAAAGATTATGTTTGGCTTTCAAGCATTTCAATCTGAAAACTAAACCAGAAAAAACCGCAGTCTTCAGATGTTGCATTCAACTATTGCATCTCTGCTATTCCCTCTATTCACCGGTTCCTATGTTATACAATTCCTTCCTCCGTTCAGCTTTCGGAAATCGGGGCGTATTGGTTCAAGTTTGATGACATCATTTGTCACTTCATATGACTTCACCTATGACAAACATTGTACTCATGGATGGATGATATTCTTAAGCAAGGATGGAAACACTCTCAGACATCATGTATGAGCTCATCTACGAAAAATACAGATTTTAAGAAACAATGCCAACGACAAGTACATTTTCCCAAGATTAGACACATTCAAAGCAAGCAAGACATTGATGAAGAATTCAATCACAATCACATAGTTATGATGACATAATTTCTCAAGTATGGCGTTATCTAATGCAAATATATACTTGATTCCATCGCCAGTAGTTTTAAATGAGGATTATTGTGTAAAGAACTAGTAAAGATTTGTATCATGCCAACACACAGGCAAACAGTGGATAAATAAAATCAGAGAATACAGCTTCTTACACATACATCGTCAACTAGCCGAGTATCAAGTTTCAAGAAGTTATTGCTTGATTTCATTTTTAAAAACCTAAACTACTTTGATCAAACAATTAGGAACAGTTTTTGGTCTCTGATTCTTTAGTTGTATTCTTAGCAACCATTTCAATCATTTGTAATCAAATGCCTGCCACTTGCCCCTTGTCTTATACTTAATCTCTTTCGAAGAACATTCTTCCTCCTTACGGACCATGAATAACTCAATCATTTTCAATTTTCAAAATGCATGTCAAAATTATTTCTACTACGTTAAACAATATTCCATTCCTGGGTAGAGTAGCAGATTTCTAAAACATTGTCAGTAGTTACTTACAGCTAAAAACTAAATGAAAATTGAAATTAATAAGAGAACTAGTTGATAGTTCATTAGTCTTACAATCAAAGTTCATTTGGTCCATTTCAATTTTATGAAACTAGATATTTACATTTTTTGAACATTTCAAATATTCAATAAAAACACTTTGCATTTTTAAACTTGCTTAAATTAATGAGAAGATGAAGTAGCTAACTAATAATTCGGCTAGTTGATTTTCGCAAATGAAGACGTGAATCCTTCCAATGCTCTCAGTAAGATATGAGAAGGATGAACTGCATCACGCTCTTCCTCAATACTTTATGAAATGCATGCTCAACAAAATAGATAAATATTAAATGCAGAAATGCTTTCAAGCGTAATATCACTAAAGGACATCATTTTTCATGCAATTTCATCTTAACTCATGAAAATCCAGTTCCATGAAGAATAGCTATGTACACAGTACACAATTCACCAGTTAGTAGCTGAACAAAAAAGCATATCAATACGTGCAGAAAAGATTTTATATAAGTATGCAAGTCTGTAAAGAGGATATATTTCAGGCGTATATACTTGTGTGTATTCACTTCCCACTTAAGAACTATTTTTCTGAGATTTACATAGCAGCAAGACAAGTTAGGTAATTAAAAACTCAACATTCAACATACACAAATAAGTTTTAAAAGCAATTACTACAAATGTTTTTGGAAATATTCAAATATATTAACTCAATATTATTTCAAATGGACCACTTTGGTAATTGAAGGTAAGATATATTTATGTATCAAAATTACCACACTTGACATTGCTCCGTGTGTTTTGATACTTTCATCCCTGATTCATTTGGAAGGCGAAATAACGTGTTGGTGTTCCCTATCGACCTTGACAATGGATTTACTACCATCTTAACTTGTTACCATGACGAATCAGGGTGACTGGGGAAGTGGATGTGAGATAATTGCGGAGAAAAGAATAAATCAGACAATTGATATTGCACTAGAAGTTCGCAACTCTGATGATGATAAGTTGATTCTGTAAATTATTGCACAGGGTAAATGGGGCATACTTATGGGATGCTGAAAACCCATAAATGGGATTATGGAAACCGTGTAAAAAATGAACATGTGAAACAATTTTACGCAACAATTGTGAAAATACTGAATATCCGTTTATTTCCATCTATTCCATAATGTCATGTGAATTGGATCAAACTATTTTAGATTCTAATACTCATTTAATTGTATTTATTATCGGTCTCATCTCACTAAATTGGCACAAGCAATTTATACTTCTAAAAATAGTTACTTTTAGGAACTTTCAATTGAAATCCATCCATACATTTGAATTTTGCTGATGTTTTCATACTTTCCTTAACCCATGGAATTAGCTCCCAGCTGAATACTATCAAGTGATCATCGGATGACTTTGCTAATTTTTTATGGCCCCTTCTTGATTGCATAGCTGTAAATTTTAATTAAAATAAATAAAATTAACGTTTTAAAAATCCCATTCTATAGCAGTGTGACAATACCAAACACTAACAAAACTTTGAGCATCCCTCTACCTTCTAAAAATGTACTTTCTTTAAACTAATCTGAACAATCACAATCTCCACATCCTCCACATCCCTCACAGTCACAATTGCAACAGCCTTCATCTTCACGACAACTTTTGAAAATGCAACAAAGATACGCACAATCACCGCAGCAGTCAGTACAAAAGAGACAATCATCAATACAATCACAACAGTTCTCCCTCCTTTCCTCTCTTTTTCTTTTCTTTTCCTCATCATCCATCTCCTGCATCGTGTCCATGGTAACCATTGTAGAGGAAACTGGCTGTCCAGTTATGACAGAGGATGTTGCCATAATTACGATAGTTTAAACTCTTTAACGACCTACTTTCCTCTTCTATTTAGATTTCTCTTCAACAAAATATGTGAATTGGTTTTGCCTAAGGATTACACTGCATGTTCATATGTATCATATCATTATTGTATCTGTATGAATCATGCTTACTATCATTGTAAGATACGTTGAAAAATTTCAGCACTCCAGACTCCAGACTTGTGAGAGGTGTTTTTTTATGTCTCCTTCATATTCATGAGTGAATACACAGCACAGTCAACTGATTGGAAATGTACGTTGATACAGTGCTTTTGTCTATAGTGAAATCTGCTTTACAGCATGAAAAGCTGAAAAGGGTTGAGTTGGGTGCACCCAAAACTAAACAGAACGTCACCCTTGTTTGTCGGAAACAATGAATACATCCAAGGTCCATGTGCATATAGGTTTAACATTGGAATCCCTTTTATATTCATCTCATGCTTTGAAAATTCCTTTATTGTTGAGCATTTGTAGGTAACCAGGTAATTTGTTGCAGGAAGGTTGCCTGCCTATGCTGTATCATCTACTTCCCAACATGAAATGGATGGAGTTTGCTCAGATAAAAAATCTCTCGCTTCTCAGTTTCAGATAGAGGAATAATTCTACGAGTTAAGCAATATGTGATTGTTCAGATTAGTTTTGAAGAGAGATAAAAGAACATTTTTAGAAGGTAGGGTGACGCTAAAATTATATTTTTTCCATTATTTTGTTTTTTGTTGTTATAATTTGCTCTGGTTGTGGTTGTTTTGACAGTTATAGAGTCAAGAAGGAATTATCATAAAAATTAGCGAGATATTTAGTCATCCCATGACAACTCTCGGCTGGACAAGATTTAGTCTGCTAATCATAAACTGCATGGGAGCCAAATCCATGGGTTAAAAATGAAAGTATTTAAACTACAAGAACTCAATATAAAAACTTCTAGAAATAATTACTTTTTAGATATGTTCATCAACTTGTGCCATTGTAATGAGACATAATAAATTCAAAAACATTAAATTACATCTTAAATCAGGATCAGCTCAGCATCCACAATCAACAATGGATTGATCCAGTTAATCCTTTTCTTCATGAATAGAATCCAGTCACAACACAGTCAACTGATTGGAAGAAGCTATACACACCCTTGATGCAGTTCATGCAGTGCCATTGTCTGTAGTAGAATCATTTTACAATATGAAAAGGGTTGAGTTGGAGGCACCCCAAACTAAACAAAAGTTCACGTTTTTCGAAAGCAATGAATAAATCCAAGTGCATATAGGAATTACTTTTGTATGCATCTAATGTTCAAAAATCCATTCATCCTTGCACATCTGTAGGTAACCAAATAATATGTTGCAGAATGCCTATCCTATGCTGTGTCATCTACTTCACAACATGACAAGGATTGACTTCTCGTAGTAGATAAAAATAAGCATGTAATCTCATGTAATCAAATAAAATATTTCTCTATGAAATATTTGTGCCCAGATTACAATAATTATTAAAACACTATATTTTTGATAAGCAATAATTTTTACTTAAATGTGTTCAAAAAACGATAAAAAATAGTAATGAATCACATCCCCTATTGCGACTTGCTAATTTTTTTGTAACTATAAATTTGCTTCGTCCCTGCTATACTGTGACATCTGATAAGAATCAACTTCATCAAGTTTTTCTCCAATGTGCAAATTGCATGCATCCCTAGCGAATCCCAAAGCATGTAGTGAGCATATAAGAATGCATGAGCTATACATTGCAATTTGCAATCTCATAAAATAAAAGCACACATCTTTCCATGTATTATGCCTAAACATGCAACCCACCAGTTGCTCTAAAAACATTATTTGCGTAGAGAGTACATCTCTGGAAAGGGAAAGGATATATTACGCTATGCTAATAAAACAACTATTCAAGAAATCAAAATCGTGGAGAGAATATGTTATGCTCGAAGTGAAGATGAAGATAAGAGCACATATTATATTTAACCATAAAAACTCCCTTATGTATTCATTCCACTCTGAGAAATATTCCTTCCTCGTCATTTATGAAAAAGAGAAGCACAGCTGAACAGCTGAAATCTATTCTTTTGTAATATTTTAGTATCTAAAAATATATTTGCTCAATTTATCTAAAATGGGAGGGGGACAATCTGTAGAAACTTATGCTATTAGAGAAATGGTCCCCACCCGTAGATTGATTAGTGAAGGTAAGATATTGTTTAAAAAACCTAGGCCTTCATTTTTTTTACTTCTCATTTCAATTTTTTGATTTGACTTGTTAAGATGACTTTTGGGAAAAACTACCCCGAGCTCCGGGCACATTACGGGCTCACCATGTGTATTGGGAACTTGTTTCTGAACCTTTTTATGGAGGGCGAAATCACAACGTGTTGGTGTTTATGGTAAAGTTAGAGAATGGAACTGAAACCTGCTTAACTTGCGAACATAGCGGCGTTGAGAGACGGGTAAGATGGGGTCGTCATAGTGAGTGTGAAATAATTGAAGTTGCAGATAAAAAGATTGATCACACGGTTGAAATAATATTGGAAACTTGCGACTCTGAAGAAGATTATCCAAACTCTGAAGCTTATTGCACGGATAAATGGGGCACATTTGCGAAATGCTGAAAACTCCTAAAAAAAGAATCTCGACCCTTTTATCAAAAAATAAAAGAATCCCTATACATTCAAAATTCTAGCAGCCCCATCAACAGAGAAAACGGGACGAAAATATCTGCAATCTGGACAAGCTACCGCTATTTCCTGATGTCAACGCCACCCGTATCAACAATATCCATGGAACGTTAAAAATATTAAAAATTAATTTAATAATTACGAATTTCGGTTTTTATCCTTAAAATAAGTTTTTATTTTATTGTCGTGTTTAATTTTGACAATTAATTTTCCGGTTCTCTCCTGAAGAAGGCAAAAAAGTTTGTCGAAAGCTCGAGTGGATTATAAATAAATTTTTAAAACTACATTCACCGCCTAGCCCTGAAAAATAACTAAATATTGTTAATTCCCTTGTTTTCGATAACGAATCTCTTAAATATGTTTAAATAATAAAGATTCACAAACGCGGAGGTGTAGGCTGCAGACGTTTTTGACCTGAGGTGCCGTGTGGCCACTCGAAAGCTTTTAGGCTCAAAATTTGTACATAGGTGTATTTTAATGCGAGGAATACGAATCCGTTGAAAAATTGGTCACTTCCTCAACTCAAGCGCCCGAAAATTGGAAAAGTGGAATTTGGCCACTCGACACCTCAGGTTCAAAACGTCTGTGTGTATTGTAGCTCGCGAACATAATACTTTATCATCATCATATTCATAACATAACACATAAGTAGCGCATTAGAGCAGTTACACCAGTCTTGATCGCCATGCCATCAAGAGAAATAGCTATAGTCATAGGCTAGCTGCTAGCCATACGAACAATCTCTACAACAATCAAAACACCACCAACAATCAACACAAACTCGACACATTTCTCTCCTTTCCTCTACATTTTTTCTTCTTCATATTCGTTCTTCACTTAAACCACCTCAGAGAAAATTGACTGGTCAATATGCACTGTTGGTAAGCGACACCAGGATTATTGCATAAGATATAAATTGAAAACTGGATAGGATGGGGTCGTATCATGAATGTTTTTTGGAGAATGTGATTGCTTCACACACAAATCTTTGGGAAGCTTCCGAAACAAGTCGCGTCAACAGCACGACATTGTATTGAATCCAAAGACTATACAAATTCGCCATGCATTGCCATGGTATTTAAAGTTCACCCTTAGAATTTTTGGCTTATTAGCATATTTTTAATTTGTGAATAAGCTCCATATAATTTCCTGATTTTCTGTCATAGAAAGTAAACAAGGGTACAATGTAATGTAATGAGGAAGAATTTTATAGAATTGTTTGCATAGAGTCATAAACATACATGCTCCCTCCCACCCTCTACAATCAGCTCCATGCAAGAGCATTTTTGCGAATCCAAAGTAGTAGCAAATGTATAGCATGAATTTACAAGTCTTGAAGTGAGGATAAGATATAACTTAACCTGTATGTATAATAAAACCTCCATTTCCATCGTGTTTCAGTTACAAGGTTCAGTCAAGCTAAATGATGCCCTAGAATCCCCACATGATTCTACAACAATCTAATCACTTGCACTTTCCCTTTATTTCCAAACGAGAGTACCTACTTATGCTAAAAAAAACTAACTCAAAGCTGATATGAGAAAGAAATAAAGATACATATATTTGTAGATGAGTATTTTAAAAGCTTTGTTGGAAACAAAAATTACGCTCAAGATTTGACAAAATGAGTTTTTTGAGTTTCGGCCATGCTCTAAATTTCCTTAATCGTGGAGGTACATTATTCATCTTAAATTTTATCCGAAATGGGTTTGGTGCTGGAACACAATTTTATTTCAGATTCTCTTTTCAGCTGACCACTATGGAGATTTTGTACATTATTTATCTCAAATTTTATCCGAAATGGGTTTGGTGCTGGAACACAATTTTATTTCAGATTCTCTTTTCAGCTGACCACTATGGAGATTTTGAAAGCTCCCCTGAAGCCTCAGGATCATCCCGAGTTTACCACATGAAGTGGCTTAAAATCCAAGCTTCTCCCCCATTCGGATTGTTTGGAGTTGGCGTAGCAGCTGTAGGACTAGGAGAAGTAATTAATCACCACGCCCTTGTATTTTCAGTCCTACGTGAAGACTATTCCACGACTTATCTAACATTGGAGCTGACACCGGACGGAGTTCGGAAAAGGTGGGGTCGTCACAAGCAAGGATATGAGGTGCTTGCGGAGAGAGAGTTTGACAGTAGTGTTGTCAGGATTTACGAGAATTCCTCGTCTGAGAGAGAGTATCATGTGACAAATTATAACAGCCGACATTACTGCGAAGACAAATATTTAGAATTTGATGCAATGGTTTGATTTCTTTTTCATAAACTAACTTTTGTACTCTGCATTTTATGCGTATATTAATATTTATAATTATATTTAAATACAAAATGAGATGTGTCACTAATAGAGGTCCAAATATATACTTTATACGCAAAACTTTATCTAAATCTCATTCACTCACTCTCTCATTTCATCTCACTTCATCTATCTCTCTCCATTCTGAAGAAAGGATAACCCCAGATTTCTCAAACGAATGAATCCCGAGTGCATGCAAAACAGTATTAATATTATGCTGTTTTAAATCTCAAAAGCATTTATAATTCCCATCATGGTTTTCTCTGCCGAGCATAGCCAAATTTGTGAGGGAAGCAGCCAAATATATTTTTTATCTCACATGCTTTCGAAGAAAGGATCGTGTCTCCAAAGTTTCCAGGCCGTAGCAAAAGCAACTAAAAACTTTCTTTAAAAATATGAATGGGAAGCAATCTCCGACTTTCAGGATTGAGTTTCAGTGCTTTCGATTGCCATTGCCTAATACAAGCCCAGCGATTGACCGTGAGAATGCTTTGAAATAACAAGCTTAAATCGCAACATCTTGACTGTCCTCTTTCTATTTATTTCTAGCTGGTCTTTTAAGCATATGGGAAAATCATCCTGAAGCATCAGTAGCATGTATTGTGACTATTTTAAACTTTGTGAAATTTCAATAGAGATAAAAATCACAAGAAATGCCAGGGTAATATAGACATCCATGAATCCACATCTGCCTGTAGTTCAAAAAACTCATTTAATGAGTTGCGAATATCATGTAAAATTCATATACATATGCCTGCATCAGATTTTCATTGTTGAATTGTATTCATCCATCTTTTGCTGTCTTAAAGATAGACATGATGTATCATAATGCCAAAATCCAGATTTTTCTTCATTAATAAAATGCTTCGTTGCGTGCAAGATCTGAATTGCTAAAAATATTAAATGCCTTTGTATACATACATATATTTTTCACGCTTCAAAAATATTCATCTCTCTGAACTCTTGTCGATACGGTGATTCACAATTCACTCACGCATCACTTCCGCCCCACTACGCCACGTCTTCACAGCATAAAAACATTGAGATTGAGGAATAGCTTTCAAGGTGAAGCTCTCTGCAACAAAAATAGTCTTGTCGAACATTTCCCTGAACAACATATTGTTTGTGTGATTGCTTGATTTCCCATTTACAATAAAATAAACTGCGCAATATTTTTTAGCAAAGATAAGCAGTGACTAGAAAACTTATTGCAATGAATAGTCAAAATAACTCCCCTTTAGTAAACCCACCACCGTCCCCACCCACCCTTCCAATTGCAGTAGATATAAATGACAAAAAGGTAATCTAATTATTACTATTATTTTAAACAAAAATGTTTTGAAAATATAGCTGTTAGAGAAAGCTGTGAGAGATTGCCTTATCAAAAAACCTTCATGATCTTGATGACTACTCTTTTTTTTAAAGAAATACAAGGCTTCTTTGATCACCGCTAAATTACTGAAATACAGGGCGCTGAATCGACCACTCAAGTCTAAACTTCAGAAACTTTTAAATGAGATATATTGCAGCGATCCTGTTTTCGTGGAATTCATTATAGACACTTTACATCATGGTTGGATTTTCTATTGCTATCCTCTCTTTTTTTCACTTTCATATTGTATTTCATTGATAAACAATATTTTCCAGCCCGTCGGTCTAATCAAGAGGAACCTACCCCTAACGCACAACATCCGGTTCAACAACGTAGACAAGGATTGCGTTCATCACCACGCCCACTTTCTACCCGAGGTAGTTATCGCAAAGTGGCTAACTCAGATGGTCGACAAGGGTCTTCTGGAGGAAGAGGACAACCCCGTCAGGTGAATAATCAAAATATCGAAGACCTACCTGATGAGTTGATTGCGCAACAAGCGGAATCAGAAATAGAATAAGGAAATTCTACAATAACTTTACACTAATTATAATTGCTCTATATTACTTTCTTGCTCAAGTTATAGTTCAAATGTGTCCCAAATATGGTGCTAAAAATGCAATATAGTTTGAAGTGAGCTACTTGTACAGAATTCAAATTAAATAAAAAACAGGGATTTTTATTTTCATTGAGGTCATATTTTCTGAAACCTACATTTTCTCACCATCATCCTCCCCGACTTCTAGAGCTCCTTTCCCCTTTCTCGTAATTCCTCTCACAAAAATTTCCTTTTCGGATTAGCCCCTTCCCCATGATAAATCTTGACATGTTTATTCAAATGCATTTCTGCAGTAAAACTAGCTTCACAATGAGGACACTTATAAGGCCTTATCCCTAAATGTAGATTGATATGTTGTTCCAGCAAATTTTTCTTTGAGAACGCTTTATCACACATTGTACACTTGTAAGCTAACTCGTGACACTTTTTATGACGAGTTAGCCTTTCCCGACTTGTAAATCCTTTGGAACACAAGCAACAACTAAACCACAACTGAGCACCATCATCCTGATGTCGTTTAATGTGAATTTCAAGGTTATAAACTTCTCTGCCACATTGAGGACAAACTTTCTTCTTCCTATAAGTATCCCCAGGGGTGGGATGCTTGAATGATACGTGACGGCGAAGTTGAAACTTACTTGGAAATTGATTTCCGCAGGTGTCACACTGAATTGGTTTCAAGTTTGGATCCTTCTCTCCGCGGGAAACAGCTTCTAATCTTTCTTGAGCGTTGTAGTGAGTCCATTTGTGGATGAGAAATTTAGTCCGAGTTTTTACCGGCTTGGAGCAAATCGGGCAGGTAAATAAAGGATACTGAGGGGTTGGTCCAGCTTCGTGACTTTGCTTTACATGGGATTGTAGTCTACTCACAATGTTAAACTTTTTTCCACAGTGTTTACAAGTAGTGAGGTTAGAATGTTCTCGGATGATGTGGTAACGAAGGTCTCTTTTTGAATTGGGAAGGAATGTTTTGCATAAACGACATTTATACTCGTTGCCAATCTTGTCTAGAGTTACGTTGAGGTGGGAGCAGGTGCCGGTGATTTTGTCGAATTTTAAATTTGTTGTCGACCCCTTGTTAGGTGAATCAGAGTCTTCATTTTGGGCATGAGAAGAAATTGAAGTAATTGAAGAACCTTCCTTTAGTGAAGATCTGCGATGTCTTCTTTTCTCTTCTTTTGAAGGCTTCCAGTCTTCGTCAATGTCGGAAATAGTAGATTTTCTTTTTTGGCTTTTGGTAGTCACTCTTTTAGATTGCTTGGGCTTGTTGCTGGTTTCATTTTTGGAGGATATCTTATCACATAAGTAGTCAGTTGTTATAGGCACGGTCTCAACCTCTTCCGACTTTATGGCAATTAGTGAAGTATATTCATCCTCCGCAAACTTCTTGTTGACAGATAACTACGACGAAATATATGTATTTTTGTGGTTTAACAGAAATGAATTATTGACTTGATTTTAAGCTTACCGAAACTTGTGGGTTTATAATTCGAATTTTGGAACGGGTTTTCGCTTTTTCACTGTTCCGAGCTGACTTTCGTAATGAAAATTTTGATGTTAATGGTTTTCTTCCTCTCATTTGATATTGTTCATCTGTTCCGCATGTATAAAAATAGACAAAATCACCAAATTAATCCTCTCCAATTGTGAATGATGTCATGATATATATGTATCGTATTGTAAAACTATATTAACTAACCACGCCTTCCTAAAATAAGTTTTCTAGCTTCAACATATCTCCCATCTCTTTGGTAAACTCCTGACTCAAATGTCCCTTCCGAACTCTCCAATTTATTCTTCAAATCCTCCTTCCCTTCTTCCAACCTAAGTTTAATCTCCTCCAACTGTTTCCATAACTGAATCAACTGGGCAATTTGATTTTGACATACATCACAGAACACACTTTCCTCCTTATCATTCCACAAACCTAAGTTCTTCTTGGTCAACTTGATTTCGAACAGTTTAAAAAGCGCCATAAAACCTTCTCCAATGCAATCCACAACTTCAAAACCTTCCTCGAGTACTTCTCTCTTCAAAATAATCTGCCCACAAACAAAACAGTTCACATGGTCACTAATTTCCAAACTACTCAACCCCAGTTCCATTTTCGAATGATGGCCATATGAGCAATATTATTATTACCACATTTATATGTGTCACTAAATGACGACAATTGCAGATAATTGTAAGCAGCTATAAATTCAAAATCACAAGTCACACACAGTCACACCCCAGCCGACAGAAAACTAAAAGTCTCAAAAAAAAACACAAAATTGCAATTCTTCTCTCCTCTGTCATCTGTGGTCATTCCTTTTCCCACAAACAAGTGTGGTTTATGGATATATAGAGCAACCTATATCCTTTCCTATGATGCCTATATAGCTTTATATTCTGTAAGGCTTCATCATAGTTGCAATGCAAAATGCATGTTTTCATCTTCCCATTCCCAATTCCCATCCCATCCTAGATTACCTTGAGAGAAGATCTTCCTCATTTCTTTTTCTCAGAGATTATCCCAGATTCCTTTAATACCCTTCTCTTCTTCATTCATGAATGACGTGCACTCCATAAATATGTACCTATAGATGCTGGAGAACATTTCATTAAATTTACACACGTAAGTAAAAAAATCCAGTGATTTTCACGTCCAGAAATCCACTGCAGCATCCCGTCGGGGGCAAAAGGGACAGGTATTTTTAATCTCGGATATTACTCCGGGATATTTTCACTATTATCCTTTCTCCAAAATCTCACCATGATCTCCCCTCATCTCTCCCCATTCATACTCGTCCACATATTCCAAAGGATAATCTTTGTATGCAGGAATAATATGATACTGTTACTTTCTCCAGTACGCAAGACACTCCCGAACATTTTCTCCGTCAGCTCTATATGCTCCGACCCGAATCGCGAAAATTTCCTTTTTACGCATAATAGCTGGAAGAAGAAAACTACCTTCTGTATACATTATAGGTAGATGTTACACTCAACCTTGACTTATGCATGTATGCACATTATATATTTATATCGAAAAAGGGGATTTCCTCTCCATAAAACAGTTTTATAGGTATCTCTTTTCTCAACCCACATTGACTAATTCATTACGTGTGGTGGAAAATAGAGAGAGAAAAATAGTGAAAATATACTTTCCAAAAGCATGTGAGAAGTTCATCAATCACCAGCCGTTGAGTTTTTACTGTTTATATTTTTTACCACAAAAAAAGCTGTTGTATTGCACAAAAGCCATTAAAAAAACAAAAACGCATATCAGTAATGAAAGTGACGAGGAGGATGGCAGGAGTTATCATTCGTAAACTCAAAACTTGAAAAGATATTTTATCCCTTTCTCCTGCAGCACAAGTGACAATAAACTAATCATGGCGTCAAAAGCTGGCAAAGCAATTTTCAAAGTTTTCGACCAAAAACCCGAAAAACATTCCCTCCGTCGAAAAAATAACAATTCTCAAATTCTTATCCAAAGCTCGAAACCCTACCAACTCAACAAATGTACGGAAGTGTTACAAACCTCGGTTTTCCCATCTCGAGCATACTACTCAGATAACGGATTCGTTCGAGCAGTTATCGACTGCTATAATAAACATCACAATCTTGTCCTTCGTCCTGATGACCTTTGGGCAGCAATCATGACCCAGTTTTCCCTCTATATAAATAAAAGTGGGGAAGAGTTTCGAGGAAAATTTGTCAATTTCGATGGTCAACGTGAGCTCGTTATAGAATGTCCTGGACCTTTGAGATCCGCACAGTATGACTTGTTTGTGAAACTACTGACGAAAAAAATTGACGAAAATATTAGCGACCAGGAAGTCAAGGAGTGGGTTCTTCCGAATTTTTCCACAACGACAGATTCTGATCTTGTCTCCGTTGGGGGGGTTTTTGTGTCATCGATGAAAAAGTATTTTACCTATACATGCAATTTGCGTTGTGGAATGCCGCTTATTACTTTAGAAGGAAGTGTAGAAGACTGGAAGAATATTTATATAAGATTGGGGAAGCTAAAGGATTACAAGTTGGGAGACTGGTATTCCATGTTGGAGCCGATTATGAAGGAATTTGTGAACGCAAGGGAGGGAAATGTGGATTTGGAATTTTGGCAAAAGATTTGTCACTATAGGAGCGGCTCTGGACCGGCAAAGGTTTCCGGGTGGATTACGGCATTTTGTGTGTTTGACGAGGATGGAAAATGGCGAGGTAAAAAAATCCCTGTAATTATTGTTTTTAGACATAGCCCCATTTACCATAATATTTTATTTATAATTTTTGCAAGGCTTTCTTGACGAAATCTTTGGCCCGTATGGGTGGCCTTGGCCAAGTTTTGAAATTGGAGATATTCCCAGCGGCTCTGTAGAAGTTGACGTAAAAATTAAGGAGGATGGGGGTACCCTAAATAGTGTAATGTTTGCTGGTCACATGGCTGCCGAAGTTATGGAAGATGGGCGCACTTTAAAGCCTTGTTTGGGATGGGCAATAGCATTGAAACCTGAGGTAGGAGCGGAATCTGAAAAAAATGACAGTACAGGAGGGACAGATCTTTCAAGCAAAATTAAAAGAATTATTCCAATTTTTAGATGGAAATGAGGGTGTGCTAAAAAAAAAGTCAGTTTATTATCATGAATCAACAAGAACCAAAAAATATTTTTTTCGTTGAAGTTATTACGAATCTAATCATGTTGTTTTCCAGGAGTGGGAAAAAATGTTAGTCTTTTTCATTCTCTGCAAACAGAAAAAAATGCCAATAATTAGCTTTTAATAGATAAAAAATGTTATGCTTTTTGATAATCAAATATACTAAAAATTTAGAATAAAAACAATTAAATAATTCCCTGACTTGTTCAAGTATTTTTTCGAACCTATCGTTGCATGCTTCCTAAACTGCCTTCAAGAGGTTTTTTGGTAAGTCCCCTCTGATAAAATTTTCTTTTCGGATTAGCCCCTTCAGTGTGAAATTTCTTGACATGTTTATTAAGATGCATTCCAGCCGCAAAAGAAGCTTCACAGTGGGANTTCAAGTATTTTTTCGAACCTATCGTTGCATGCTTCCTAAACTGCCTTCAAGAGGTTTTTTGGTAAGTCCCCTCTGATAAAATTTTCTTTTCGGATTAGCCCCTTCAGTGTGAAATTTCTTGACATGTTTATTAAGATGCATTCCAGCCGCAAAAGAAGCTTCACAGTGGGAGCACTTATAAGGCCTAATTCCTAAATGGAGGTTGACATGATTCTGAAGCAAACCTTTGGAGGCGAACCCTCTATCACACATTGTGCACTTGAAAGGTAACTCGTGAAACTTTTTGTGAAGAGATAACCTTCTCCGATTAGGAAATCCTTTGGAGCACACAGAGCAAACAAACCATAACTGAGCATTTTCATTTTCATGGGTTTGCATGTGCCTTTCCAAGTTTAAATTTTGTTTTCCACATTGAGTGCAAATTTGCATCTCCCTGGTGTCACTAGGTGTAGGATGTCGTACTATTTTGTGCTTACGGAGCTCACTAGGAGTTTTAAATTGTCGGCCGCAGGTATCACACTGGATGGCCTTTCTTGTCGGATCTTTCTCTCCACGGGCAACAGCATCCAGTCTCTCTTGAGCGTTGTAATGACTCCATTGGTGAATTTTTAACTTGGTCCTTAGCCAAAACGGTTTGTCGCAATTCGGGCAGTAAAATAAAGCGTCCCCACGGGGTTATGCGTTGGAATTTAAACCCTTCTATTGAATCTGTTTTATGTAAAAGGTTTACTATGCTAACGACATTAAACTTTTTCCCACATTGAACACAAGTGGTACGGTTAGTATGTTCCCGGACTATATGGTGCCGAAGGTCTTTTTTGGAAACGAGCTGTTCACAATGACGACATTTGTATTGGTCGTTGTCAACTTTGTCCAGAGTGACGTGAAGATAGGAACATGCGCCAGTGATCTTATTGAATTTTAATTTTTAGTTCTACTTCCAGGCTTTTCTTCTATGTCACCTTCACTGTCAGCAGATTCCTCAGCTAATTTAGGAAAATTGTGGGAGGGTGATATAACTTCTAAAATTCTACTTGTTTTCCTAAGATTTAGCTAACTACGTCTACTCAATACTCACGACTCTGCACAAAATAATATTTTTTGTTAATTAAAAATTAGAGGTCTTCAAGAGAAGGATTTTTTTTAAAAAATATTTAAAAAAAGAGCAGGACTCACTCTGTTGACTCACGTCAGTAAACGGACTAGATGGCATAATCATGACATAACAGTTGGTTAAAATGGTGGTTATAATTACGAGTAAAAACAGTCCATGTGTCAAAATGGCAATTGCCACTCTCCTCACGGGATTAAATCGACTTATACAGTACATTGCGTCATGAGCGCTAAAACGGAAAATGTCCTTACTTTTCGTCACAATGACGAAGCTCTGTAAAAAATTAAAATGGTTAAATCGAATTAAATTGATTTCTTGGAACTTGTTCACATACTGGAATGTGTTGATAAAAAGGATCGATATCCTCCAGCGGGATGTTGGCAAATGCATCCGGCTCAAAATAGTACGACAACCGGATGGGCAGCGAAACTCCCTGCTCCAGTTTGGGGTCTGGTTGAGGACCATCGTCATCATCATCATCGCTATGGCGCTGTTGTTAATTCATTATTTAAAGTTTACAATCCCAAATACTAAACTACAAATTTCACTGGCTAAATCACTTCACTTTAAAAGTTTTACTGTGATATTATAATATATAATTAACTGTATACATTACAGATTAATAATTACGTCTTTTTTTCTCCCCTGTTCATTTCCATAAGTGATGTTTTACGAAGTGGAGGTGGATGTTAGTGTGCAAGGATAAAAATCATAGTACATTTTTCTAAGGATTATTATTGTATTAGCTGGATTCTATTTACATAATATACAACTGCAATCCTGCTTCAATTTCCATTGTTATACTTTATACCACTATTATTAGTGTACTAAAGAAAACCCCTTACAAAGAACGAAAAAAAGCATGAAAAAATATGAAAATTATGGTTTAGTACAAATATTAAGCAAAAACTGTTTTCATCGATTAAATCACAATTCATCATTAGACACACTTAATTTAAGGATCAAAATTAATTTACTAAAATTAAAATAAATAGCTATTCCTGATAAAAAGCATTTTCAATTATTTATCCATTATTTGAGAACCCCTAATGAGTAATTTATTGTGCTAATATTTTAATTAGTGAATTGATGATTTTGTGGCATTTCATTTCATTAAATTCAGCTCAATCGTAAATTGCGTTTTTCCTTCGAGAATGAATGGATATAATTATAAGCACAGCATAGCAGAGAGTGAAGGGAAGAAGTGTGTATTAATATAATAAATGGTGTAATATGCGTATATGCTTATACTTATAGGCAGGTATAGTTGTTGGATATGAATGAATATTCACGGAGTAATAGAAAATTGTAGGAGGAGAAGGAGAGCAAGCAAATATTTCTACTACAGCCCAACAAAGAGCACATCATATTATTTTTCAAAGGTATTTTCCGGAGAGGAGAGTACAAGTCACGGCGGAAGCCTCATGAGCGCAATGTAGCTATTTGGTGGAATTTTACCCGAAATCCGACTCCCATATGCCGAGCACTAGCTACCTAATTTTGAAATTTCAATATCAAGTAAAATATTATACTAATATCTAATTGTCGATTGGAAAAGAAAAATGACAATAATTCTTAATTGGAAAAAAATCATAATTTTCGTATTATCTCTCGGAAAATTGAATACCTAATACCTACCTAAATATCAAGTGCAGAATTCGAATATAGAAAAGAAATCTTGACACTACACAAATGTCAACTTGGAATAACTTATGGTAACATTATTTCGCACAATTTGTATTTATTTTGTTTAAACTAAACAAGCTAATAAACCAATTTAGGATATGAGATTAAATTGTTTTATTTTTCGAAACATTTAATCAGATGTAAGTGGAGTTTTGGTTTATTATTTATGATATAATTATAGTTGCTCGGATTTTTTTGTGATATTTATAGAAGTCGGGAAAATGGGACTTGATTGTCGGATTTCTAGAAATATTTTTAAATGTTCTATTGCTATAGCTCATAGGTATTCTACACCAGCGCATTTTACCTAAATACATATCCCCTGCTCTTATCCACAAACAATCAATATTTAACTTTTACTTTTCCACGATCAACATTAATTCTTATTTGTGTGGCTGTGTGTCTGTCTGTCTGTCCTGCTGCTGACGTAGTTATAGAAATAGAAATAGTTTTTTTTATAGAAATCATAGTGGAAAGCTAATTTGAATGATAAATACTTACAAGTGGCAAGTAATGGCTTGTTGGAAGATGACGAGTCAAAGTTTACAATGGTTTAGTTAGCGCCTAATTTCGAAAAAGAAAAGACAAAGAATGTCGAATATCAATTTTTGTTTAAAGGACTGAAAACCTGTTTTTACCCTGTACAGTTCTTGTATTTTGTAATAAATAACCGTTTGTCACCATAATTGACATAACACCTTGCGGGAATTAATCTGAAACTGAATAATAATTAAATCCTTACAATGTTTTATTCTTAATTTTTCCATTTTTCAATTCCCTTTTCATTGTTTTGGTTGTCGTTTAATTGTAAGTGCCCTCTTATTTAACATAATTTTCAAGAAGCAAAATACATCATTATCCGTAATTGGAATTAAAGAAATTTTAAATTTAGATTCTGCTACTTCCTTTACCTTCTGCTACAAAAAGTTTATTTTATTTTGTAATAGAAGGACGATAAATGTTGTGTTCATATCTTTACACGAATCCCCCATGACTATCCTTCTCATATCAACAAATTGATCGAATTCCTTTTTATTTCTGCAAAAATCTCCACAATGTGCTTTTCCCATTCCAAACTCGCTCAGCGTGGAAGGAATACCCACACAACCCAAATTACACCATTTACTGTGCTTTCCGTGTATTTTCTTGATATTTTGAAGGAATGCTAATGTTTGTTTTTTTTTCAGAAGAAAAATATTTATTATTATTTCATGAACCACGCTGGGAATAGCATAGCTTGTGCATGTGTTTCAAGTAAGGAATAAGAAATGAATTTTAACGAACATAAAAGGAAAAGAATGTGTTTCACAAGTTGCTTGACTACTACTATATGCATCAAATTTTTGCAAAAACGTTTAACTTGATCAGTCCAGTTTCCTTTTCACAAACCTCCGAATCCGCCCGAATACCTCGTTGCTCGAAGAAACTCTCTGCAATAAAATAAAATAACATAATATTGTTAAAAGGCATGTTTTAAACAATTTTTTAAAAATATGTGTAGCTTGCAAGTTTTAAACACTTAATCTCACTTCAAAAATTATCCCCACATTTAAACCAAAATGTACATTTTACCTTGCTGGTGGGGGTCCCAAACACTCCCTTTCATGGGCAACAATCGACGCTCTGTGGAACGGCAACCCACATCTAGGACAGATAGGCAAATACTCCCCCCAATTCGGATCATTTTTTCTATCTCGAATTTCAGCGGGATACCCACAGGAAATGACAGAAGGAGTTCGGTTTTGAAAATTAGGAGGAGGGTTATTGGGTGGATGCAAGTCGTTCCTCCATTCGGGTTCAAAACCTTCCGCTCTTGGCCAGCAATACTGTGGAGGAGCTGCAACAGGTTGAGGGAGAATTTGAAGGTGCCCCAGTGGAGGTGGGGGTTGATGAGCATGGAGTCGTGGAGGTGCAAAACCTAATTATAAAATTGAACGACGTTTGAGGAAATCATTGTTTTATTTTCGTCTAGCTTTCGACCCCAACTGTGGTCTTCTTCAGGACAAATTATAAATTAATAATAAACACATGTAATTTGTTGAAAGAAGGTTGCAGTCCGTAATCCGTATATTGATGTTATATTTTTAAAAACACAAAAATTCCGATTACAAAACATTGGGTGCAGTGAATTAAAATTCTAACTGTACATACGTGTCCGTCTCATTATTACCTTTCGAACGATGCATTACACTATATTTATTTCTCAAAAAGTAAGATTTCCCGCCAAAATTTCAAATAGTTTGAAAACGGGTGGACGGATTTTGCCCTCCTGAAATAAGCTACGAGCAGGAGTCATAATATACTAGTATACCAAATTTCAGCGAAAACTCGTCCAGCCGTTTCCTTCGAATCACTGCCTCGGACAGACAGACGGACAGACAGACAAACACGATCGATGCATAAAGCTTGCAAACTGCAACCTTAATAATTCTTAAAACTACTGGATGTAATAATTAAAAACTGTTGTCAAAAATTAAATTAAATAATTAAAAACTGGAGTAAAACCTTGCTGAGGATTCTGGAAATTTCCCCAGCCATTAGCAGCAGGGGCATAAGAACTCCTGCCGGGGGATTGGTTTGCATAATTAAAGTTGGTCTGGCTCGGATTACCCCATCCTGTAGAGCTGCCTCTTCCCCAGCCTGTTCCCCCGAAATTTTGAGGTAAATTATGGCTAAATCCGGAATTATAATTATGGTTTCCGTGTTGCAAGGAAAAGAAGAAGTTGTTGTGTGACATTGCTTGTGACTACTAACACATAAATAGAGGAAAAGAAGAGGAAAGCACAATTAAATGAATGAAAAAAGTAGTCTTTATTTTGCAGCAACATTATAATTCTTACCTTCTCACTTTCACAAAACTAACACAACAAATAAAAATAAAACGAAAATTATGTAGTTGTAAGTAGTTTTTCACAATTTTGTTCACAATTTTTTTTCACAAATACGCCTACTTTTCTATTCCACCTGGGAAGCTGCCCCTTGTCTTGTCAGTCTTGTCATCAACCACGCTGAAACTAATGTGAAGCTTACACATCATCACACAATGTGTGCAGCACAACTTATTTTTATTCGCATATTAAAGCATAGTATATAAATGTGACAGAGTCAGGAAAAGGTATCTGGTTCATGAAAATCCACCTTATCAACCACCTTCTTCAGTGGAAAGAAAGCGTGGAGTGATTCACAGAAAACAGAAAACTCTTTTCCAGACACTGTCACATATAGGTAGAGCTGCATGTGGACGGAACAGTGGTGCACACTTTCAATGCAAAGGATTACATTCTACACTATTCAACGTGGTAAGTGACAAGGTCATTACTCATCCTGAATCAAATCAATCCGCACAAGCCTAACGCCCGTTTTATAGTTGCTCTGTATATCACTTCCTCCTCCCTTCCCCAAGCTGTCCTCTACTGTGCTAGAATATTTACTTCATGCTACCTTCCCTCAAGCTTCACTTCTTCCCCAAAATCACTCGAATGATATGGGAAGGAAGTATATATACACAAATACATTATTAAGAAGTTTGAAATTTTAACCCCGTCAAAGTTAATAACTATCGAAATTTTAGTCTTGTCCAACCAATAATGCGTCAACACAGGTTTTTTTCTCGTAATATTAACAATAAGAACAATTAATTCAAACTTTAAATTAATTAAAACTGTATCAATTTAAGACGATTAACTATATTTAAAGTTAATGTACATGCATAGTTAAGTCAGCACAATCACCATGATAAACAGCGACCGACGAAAAACAAACAAAAACTATAAAAACTACAAAAATATATTGCTAACACACAGCTGCTAAGCTGTGCTGCTTGCTTCACTCATCAAAAGTTGATTCTGTTTCGACTTGGAAGCAAGCAAGGAAAAAGGAAGTGATTAGCTC
>JAHZNA010000448.1:0-35140 GCA_027743935.1 Sinodicranocentrus sp. ZH6 | reverse complement strand
TAATTAATTAAAAATAGCACATGGTGTTTTTCAACTACCCTTACACCAGAACAAAGCTGAACAATAAATTGTCAAACGCAAATCCTTGCTCCTCAATCATCACCGCTCATTTCAATTTTTTGTGCAAATACTCCCCATCTAACATCCCTATTTACCATAATGATGATAATCGTACACGATTCAATCTCCATTTTTCATCCGTCTTGCAAATCTTCTCTTTGCTACAACTAAAGACGGCAGTACAAACATACACCATATTTTCCTCAAGTATTGCTATTTATGCAAATTAATTCTGCCCATTTGACGAAAACAGTGATGACGCTTCAATAATCCACCGAGTTGATAAATATTTCTGCACATCTTGTATCTTTTTCTTATCGCAATCACTCACACATTGGATTCCTCATCAGAAAAATATGTCTGCTAGATAATAATGCATACCTTTAGCTTGTAATGCAAATGTAACAGGAATGCCTTGAGACTTTGTTGGAGCGACAAGATGAAAAAAGATAATATGAATGAGATTTGATTGATGTTGTTGTTCCCTGCCTGGTTAATAGTCAACTTGCGTTTGTTTTGTGCGCAGCAGCAGTGCACCATCAGAATGACTGATGCTCTTGAACTTGTCTCTCTCTCCACTTGAAAAAATATTCTCTCATCCCTTTTAAGGGAAGCAAGCCTTTATTAAAAAATCTTTAAAAGAAGAGCTAACCAAGCTAAAACTCACTCACCACTTCCCCATTACCTCCTTTACCCACATCAATTGTATGCACGTGTGAGGTTTTAAATATGCAGATTTTTTTGTCTACAATTAATTCTATTTCACCTCTCATCTGTCTGATCAACATTGCAAACTTCCACTTTTTATTTGCAAATCTCTCTCTCTCTAACAACTTGTGGCTGGGTTCTTTGAGTCAAAAACGATGACTGGCAGAGAGAAGACCTCATTAACACTTGTCTAACTATTTTGACGAGGATCACCTATCGATCCAACCAATTTGCGAAAGTAGTGCTATTTGCTATCCTTAAAAAATAATCGTATACTATAGGGATGATGTCCCATCCCAACAGTTTTTTAGTTTCTTTGTGATTGTGTAAGTTTCTCTTTGTTGAGGTGAGATAGGCCTATGCCTAAATCTTTATAGAAAATTAAAATGACTCCCTCCCGTCCTGCCCTACACGTGACCTTTTCCCTCGTCAAAACATTTTCACCTGAGGTTTAAGACCTCAATTTTTAATTCTGACTCATTCCCTCACTCTCATCCTGCGACTGTGACTCACTAAGAGTCATTTTGTGAGAGTAAAAATTCTTGTAAAGAAAATGAGATCCTTTTAGTAGTATAATAATCCTCTTAGGTATGTCATACTACATGGAGCCCAAAGCGATTCTTATATTCCCTTTATGCATTTCTATCACCATCTTTAACCTAATGCTCATCACACAGATGTGAATACCGTGCTCTGAAAAAACCTTTCCAAAGGTTTTTAATGACTAGTTTTGCCTCGAAAAGAGGATTTTTTCCAAAAGTCTCCGCCAAGTCTCTCACTGGATGATAATAATGGACATACGTGTGTATACTTAGAATATATAACGACGGCCATTTCATACGGCCTGATTGCTAACTAAGGAGAAAATTGGTATGAAAATATGCAAAAAACTATGTGTCTATCCAAAAAAAAGTTTGATATTCATTTCGATGTTACAGTGCCACTGTGAAAAAAAAGTTGGAAGAAATGAAGACACACAGCTGCCTTTACTGGCACTCCTGTGGCTCCAAACAGAAAATGGTTATTGTTATGTTCTCTACTGTAATCCTTGGAAAATAGCTGTCCTTCCTTGGTTTTCGATGAATAAAGGAAAAAAAGAATGCTACCAGGCAAAATGGTATATTAAAACCGTTCTGGGTTTTTTCTATACTTTGAGATTTACATCCTTTTTTGGGAGAATGGCATTGTATATAAGATTTTTCTTTCATAGATACCAACTTAAATGCATACTATGAGATTTTTCCCCTTTGTAGACCAATGGAACGTGTCTACCTTTTTCCGTGCATGACTGACGATCCTGAATTGCGTCATTCTGGGAATAACTTAAGCTAACAGAGATGATGATCCTTATGTTGCAAATAGTGTGTGTATTCTTGAGTAACCGCTTTTTCTCACCTTCCCATTGCGTAAAGACCTTATTACCGTGATTTTTTATTATAAGTTAACCAAAGCCCTATATTGAATAGTGCCACCGTGATAAATCCTCTGTGAAAAATGCCTACTCGGACAGTAAACCGCCCATTTTGCAAAAAAGGAAGACATGTAGTAGATCACATCAAAAAATTTGTTTGGAAGGACGAAACTTATTGCTTTTGCATTATAAAGCTTACGCTAGACTTGAAAAGTATTTTTCTTAGAAAAATCCCCTTGTACCGTTTGTCAGTTTAGAAAAAAATGCTAAGAAAAGAAATTGCCTACTTTAATATAACTCCGTTGGCCACATTGTGTAGTCAATTTCATTCACGATTCTTACATCACATGCATGCGGTTTTTATCGGTCAATCAGCCATCAAACCGTTTTTTCTGAAGATTTTACAAGTTCATCTTTTCAAAATATCTGCTATCCTATTATGCCCTGTAAAGAGTTGGGTTACAAGCGATTTAATTCTGGGATGGAGTAGAATCCGTGAAAATGTGATCTGACCACTGCAGTCTGCACTAGTCCCACCGCACAACCACCCCACATAGTTATATCCACAACTACTGTGGTTTCTCCTATCATTGTTAATTTGAAAAGGGGATTGAAAACACAATGGAGATTTGTCAGACTGATTATCCTGCCTAGCAAATATGGCACTCGTGTAATCATGAATGAAGTAAAAAGGAACGACATCTGAGTATCAGAGAGACGCTCACTTTGTAACATTTTTGGTTGAGAAAATGTGGGTTGGTTTTCTAATAGCTATTGCATCGGACCGCCACTTGTGGGATTGTTTATATAAGGCTTTTAATGACTTAAATGTTGATTACATCGATTTTTTCAAGAGGACGAATAAGAATAGAGACTTTTCTGGATACACATCCACTCTCTTTAGTGAGTACTCTGGTGTTATTCTGAAAGTACAAATTATGATTGGAAGTTGCGTTGGAGTTGGAGTGAAACTGTGCACAAAAAAAGTGCGTGCCTTACTTGCTCATCAACTTTATGTTATGTTTTTTTATAAAAGCTCTTGCCAACTTTGCGGCAACTTGAGTATAAAAATGTAAGAACCTTTTTTTTGTCAAAGAGCGATTATTTAAACAACATGTTTTTCTCGAATTCTTACAAAGTTCAGATTTTGTCATGAGCATGAGCGGTATCCCACCTACAAACTTATTTTCATTCTCTTTCAAAAGAAGTTATAAAATGGCCATGATGACGATGACCCAACCAGGTATTCATTATCGTCGCGTATTCCTCCCTTTTATCGCTTTTTAATATAAAAAAGAGTACAGTCAAAAGTGGAAGAGTATTGCTTTTAGGATTTAGAGGAGTTTACAATGCATGAAGAGAAATACGGAAAGATTACATTTGATGTATTTCATCTTACAATGATTAAATACTATTCCAAGTTTCATCTCCTGTAATGCACCATTATAATGCTGGCAGCTTAGCTAAGATAGAAAACCTACGTCTACACACACAACTTCAACTTAGGCATGTACACATTTTTACCTTACAAGCAATTTGAGATATACCTATATATATTTCCTTTTTGTTCGTACTCACAATAATGCTCACCACGCAGAGCTTCTCAACAATGCAGAGTATCCTAATACAGCGTGTAGTAAATAAAATAAAATACATCTCAAAGATTTTTTGGTCATCATCATTATTTTCACAGGTCGAAAGGCAGCATGCAGGGTATCCCCTTTTTTACGGTTCGGATATGAAGCGAAAAGAATCCTGTCCAAAAAATATTGTTAAATTTTCACGTTATCCACGCACAAAATGAGATTTATATATTTAGGCTATCTCTAACTCCCAAGCCGTGAGTGAGTGTGCAGGTGAGGATTGAGAGAGGAGAGTCAAATTTGAAAAGAAGTTTGGACTCCATGCCGTAGTGATTATTTGGCCCTTTCCTTTTTCTACTGAACAAATCACCATTATCATTATCATTCCCACATCCCGTGTGTATCTCTTGTGTGCTTACCTTCATTCACAATTCTTCTTCCTCACGATTTACACTACTACGAGAGTCTAGTAAAGCATTGTGTGATGGAGCATTTAGAAGATGCATTTCTATTACTCATTGTCAGCGAGAGATTGGATTGTGCTTTTAAAGATAGGTTTTTTTCTCTCTGTGGATTTAGCTCCTGGCTATAATTCTCTTTCTGTGTGTTAGTAAGTAAGTGAGGGCATGTGTGTCAGTTGGTTTGCTGGATGGGATGAGATTGGTTTGGACATTTGTGTAGCTTCTCTCACTCCTTGTGGCTCCTTGAAAATTTTTATTATCGAGTTGAATGTTGAAAATCAATAATAGTTTTTTTTCAACTGTGCTATCATTTTCTCATCACAGGAGCTGTTTAGAGTTGGCAGTGGCACATACACACCTGGCCAGAGAGATTTTACTTGTGGTGTTGCCTGTTGCATTTATAGAAGCAAAAAATCTTGGATCGTTTTTGAGGGTAGGTTTTCTTTTCACACATGAAATTGTGGCGTGGTTAAGTGAATGTGTGTGTTTTTCTGTGTGCACACAAGAAAAAAAAAGATCATAAATGTTTTACACTGCAAGGCTTAAGGGGCTCTAGTGCTCACTCATACATGGGCTAATTCGCACATCAAATATTTCATGCAAAAACCATTAAAAGAGTCTCACCAGGTATAAAAAATGAATATATATTGTAAAAAAATGTACGTGTAGCCCTCGTAAATTAAGCTAAGTCTTGAAAAAATTGTTAAGTGTGTCACACACATGCTTTATAATGGCTCGCATTTGCCAGCAAAGTTACAATATGGTACAAGTGCAAAATATCCACAACACGTTTTTTTTTCATTCTTTCTGGGCAACTAACTCTACGGCTGAAAAGTGAATAAAGGATTTTTTAATGATTATGACGATGAGTAATTCATCGAAAAACATGATCTCTTGCCGTCTCCCTTGTGTAGGTATATCCTCATGTAATGGACTTTTGGTGCCATAAGCAAACTTTTTGAGTAAACTTGCACATTGAAAAAAGGGTATAGATGAGGTCTCACAATGTTTGAAAAGTATACATTTGAAATTAACAGGAGAGATCTGTACACATCACAACAATGGGGATGTATTGAAATTAAAATTTCGTAAATACAATCACCACACAAAAGCATACATCCGCTGTGTATGCAAAAATCACTTAAAATCCCTTTCAATGCAGTAATTCAATTCATTTTTGGGATAAGTGAATTCACATGTAGAATAACACAATATCCTGAATGCTGCAACGAAAAAAACAATCGTAACACCTTAGCTTCATTCTCTCGGCACAAGCAAATAGTGCACACGTTTCAAGAAAAATAATGCATGAGCCGCATTGCGTACGTTCGTTATGTTGCATGCAACGTGCAATCAAACATTTCAACGCACAAGCTCTCATACTCTCATATACTCATGCAGTTTGAAATGATTACATTAGCGAAAACAGGATTTTGTGTGCGTCTTGTGTCCAAGTTAAAAATTTTCAGGCTATTTTATTATTATTCCCCTTCACGTACACAATCCCGTCGTCGTTCAAAGTGTACGCATCATAATGATATTGTTATCTACTCAAGATTACATTTAGCCAACACACGTTTTTTCATATATTTTTTGAGACTGGCGAACATGGCCAATCTCACATGACAATGTTTGATTCTCGTCGGAATACAATTTTTAAATAGGTTTATTAGCCAAGTGGCTCTTTGGTTGAGAAGCGAGGTTTGGATTTTTCAGTAGTAGCCCGTGTGCAAGCAGTCATTGAGCATGTGAGTGAATTTGCTCCATTGTTCAACATGTCACGTTACCAGTTGGTCTCTTTTTTATTGTCATTGGTGAATATCAAATCAGCACCAACCGCAACACTGACATTTATTTATACAGCTTCGACGAGTATTTGCAATCGATGAGAAGACAGTTGCACACAGAAGAGTACACACACATAGACACTCACATCACGCTCAACTTTTATTAGGATAATGTAGAAAGGACCTAGAATCATTTTCAATAATGATAATACCGTCTCGTCTCCTTTTATCCCTTTAGACCCAATGAAGTCAATCGGTGTGACTAGAATCTAGATTAGTTGTCACTGGGTTGACGGAAGAGGAAAAAATTTCTCTGAGAGACTCTCTCTTCACTACCCTTGCCTTGGCAGTGAACCACTAGAGAATTTGTGGGAGTGCAGTGGAGTGTGATATGGTGCCTTAGTTTTTTCTGAGGATTCCTTCTCAGAATTCAAATCAATATTATTATACCAACTTGTCAAGCTTAAGTTGAAGCTGAGCAGAGATTCTTCTGGGAAAAGGAGAAGCTCATTTTTATGATAACACATTCCTCATCAGAGAAACCCGGCCTACTTTGTCGTCCTAGGAGAAGAAGGGTCTCCTCTGATAAATGTTGTTTTTTCGTGCTTTATCCGTATATCTGGGAATAAGTATATCTAGTGAAGTTATTGGAGAGTGGTGGAGAACGTAATAGAATTTTTTGCTTGGAGATGCGAAAAGTCACATCAAGATTTTTGTCCTGGGTTGCCGAGCCGAAACATATTTTTCTCCAGGACTCACTAGTCCCCACTATATATTGCCTTAAGTTATTTTCGTCCTGCATTGCCAAAAATATCCAGGAAAGGATGGATTGCAAACGGAGGGGAATTGCACATAGTGAGAAAAAGGCAAGGAGTGTGAGAGTCTGAGCGAAATAATAAACGCTGCTGGAGAAGTGGCAAGCTGTTCTTTACTTCCAGAGAAAAGGAAGGAGTAAATCAGTTATGCGGCTGAAGAAATAAATGATCTATATCTGGTATAGTGGAGTGGCGTCTGGAGAAAACTGAATTGGCGTGTCTTTCCATCCTCCTCTCTCATACGGATGGTGAGGGCAAAACCGAGAAAAAATTTTATGATGTGCTAGCAACTCCCACAAAAAAGATATACAGACCAGAAAGCATATTGTATATCTGTGTCCCGAAACCACAAAAACCTTTTAAGCTTCAGAAAGGACAATTTTGCGAAAACTGTTTGTAGCCGGGAAGAAAAAAAAACTTTATATCGGCAGATATGAAATTTGTGTGATGTGGTGTGTGTTCGTGACTTGGAATATGATAAGGAATATGTGCATTTCAAGATAATTTTCTTCTCCTTCCCCACCAGCCGGTCTCTTTCCCTTACAGAAAAGTGAACTCATACTTTCAAAAAAAATTATTATCGCCTCAAGACCAAATGGAAAATACTCGTCGTTCACTTCCACACACTCCATTCGACAAGATAATGGTGACACCTTTCTCGTCCAAAGGAGATATTCCGCTTAAGGCGTAACCAACAAGGAGGGAGTTGCAAACTTGCAGTGATATCAAGAAGGAAAAAATAGCCTTTTATTAGGGAAGCATATTCGTCTTCAAAAAATCATACAATTTTCTCTCTCACTCCTTATAAGTCTCTCTATTTAGAGCAGCTGGAGTGCCATCAAGAGAAGAAGAAAAGAATTGAATGTAATCTTCCGATTTCACGCCTTACTTCCCCCTTTGAATCTACACGATAGGATGAACACACTGGTTGATATTTTCTCATTTGTCGTAAGTCGCTCAAGCAGCGCTCATTTAAGAAAGCTAGTTGACATCAGAGAAAAAACTCTGTAGAGTGGTTTGCCTGATAGAGAAATATATTCTATAATTTTGACTACTTCCCCATCCCCGCTCGTTTGCCATTCCTCACTTGCACGAGAAAAAGGAGTCTCTTGTGTACAAGTGTTTTTCCTTGGGTCTTACATGGAGATGATAAATAAAAAGGAAAAGTAAAAAGCTCTCATACGTCATTATCATCCTTTCCTCATCATCACCATCACCAAGTCAAAGTCAAACACGGACCAAAACGAAATTGAGTAGAAGAGAGAATTGTAAGGGAGCCTTCATCAGAAAATTAAATGGAAAGAAAGGGAAGACAAGATTGCAAAGGGAATTTTGAGTCCTGAAATGAATAAAAGTTGAGTAGGAAACAGAAATTCGGAATGAATTTATGAGACAGAAAGAAGAAGAAAAAGTATAAGAAGTTGCATTGTCTCTAATGCCAGCAGCACCGTCATCATCTTCTTCATCATCACATGACATTGTTTATCTTGAGGGAACAGCAGAAGGAAAAGAGAAAGATGCCATCCGTCTATAATGAAATATGTCACACTTTTCTTCTCTCTTGTCGCCTTGAGAGGAAATGAGTAAAATGTATACTTAAAATGGATACTTATTCTATTTCAAGAGGAATTTTCATGTGGGATATAAAATAAAAACAAAAGCGAGACTTTTGAGGTATATAAGAGAATATACATCAGAAAATATTTTTGGAGAATGAGAGGAAAAAAAGAAAATGAGAAAGGAGTGAAGTTTACATTTCTTGTTAAGTTCATCATTTTTTCCTTTGGCGGATGCAGAGCTCAAGTCTGAAAGTGAAGTTTGATACTTTTTGCTATTCTAGCTTTTCCCTTCTGGTTTATGAGAGGATAACATTGAGAGAAAAGTTGCTTACGGACATATTCAAGAAGAAAAAAAAGTTGCATGATGCGGTGTATTATATGACTAGTATGATTATGAACCCTGAGGAGATTCTTTTTATCGAAAAGGGAAAGTATGAGAGCAAATAGGAATTTCTCTCTCGTGAAACAAGGATCCATATAGAAGTTTCTTTCTTCTTCTGGAAAAGTCATGAAAAGAGAAACAAGAAGGGCATAAGTACTCTCACGGTATATAGTGCTACTAGCATATGGTATTGGTTAGGAAAGTTGGAGTTTCTTCCAAGTGCGAGCTTTTCTCCTTCTCCGGGTACTTTTCTCTTTTACACTGGATGCTTAGCTACTTTATGAGGGGCGATAGGAAAAAATCTCCGAGTTTTATATCTCCTCCACTATTATTATTTCATTGGGCTTGGAGCACTCCGTACTGTATCAAGTTTTTTTTCTTTCAAAGTAAAGGAAAACGTGGCTGTCGTATCCCATCTCTTATGACGTTGGTCTCCTCCTCGCCTTCGCCTGTCGGAAACATCTTGTAGTCACAGTGCACTAGAATGATACGTAGTCTTGATTAGAGGGAAAAACGATATTGTACATAAGTGTGACAGTGAACATTTCATGAAAAAGAGTTTCGGTTTGACTACAAGTTTTTTTATTTACTTGTTGTGGTCTTGCGTTTAACTTTCTGGAAAGGAGAAAGCCGTTATATGAGAAACGCCATAAATCTTGGTTTTTCTCTGGCGTGTTTATTTCCCATCTTGTTTTTTAAGATAGGCGATAAAAAGAATTGTGGAGAAATCACACAAGAATACATTTTCCCTGTGACAAAAAAAAACAAACGCAAGGAGTATGACAATTGTTTGGATGTGGTGATGATGAATGGAAAAAGTGAAGGAATGAGATGAAGTGATGAAAAAAGTTAACTTTATTTTTTCTTATGCTGCAACTGGCATAAAATGTCATGTGAAATATTGGATGATTTATCTTTAGTAGACTTGTTGGATATGAACAAAAGTGGAGATATTTTGGAGTGAAACCAGATACTGAAAAAGTGCAATCTCTGTCAATAACTGTTTTTTTACGAAAGAGTTAACCAGGATGGATTGGAATTGCACAGGAGAAGATTAGTTTTTATTGCGCAATAGAAGAAAAAAAATCAGACAATGGTCAAAACACCTTAAAGGACATTGCATTCTTTTCAAGTGTCTAAAGGATTGTAAACATTTAAGTGATAGTTTGGCTGCTTGACATGAGCAAGCTTGCTTAGTGCATATTTCTTCATTGGGCAGTAATAAATATGCATTTTGACGATAGAAGCAGTTTTCTTCAAGATGCATTTTGGCAGTAACATATCTGGTTAAAGGACTAGTTCTTTTGTGAATCAAATGTCTACGATTTTTTTACGCTGACAGTTGGCTGCATGAAGGAGTAATAATCTTTAAGTAATTCTATACTGTTGACCGTATGCCCTTTGAATTTTCAAAGAGATCGCTTCTCTTCCAAACCCTAAATAAAAAAGAAGTAATGCAGGAGCGGCTCAGATCAAAACAATATAAGCACTTTTTGGGGTTTGGTAGTTGGCTACTAGTCACATCGTCATCGTCATGTGGATTGTCTTTCGAACACCACATAAGTCACTCGCTTGGCTTCCATTATTGTAGCACAACTACATTCCATCTATTGTGTGTGTAGGTTATCCTCTCAAGCATTACATCACATTCTCAAACATTACATTTATATTCCTCCTCACATCGTCGTCATCATTATTCACGAGATGATCAGACACACACACAGCCACATGTTATTATTATCATCCTAAAATGAAAAAAATTATGCCCAGCCCCAACCCCACCACCTTTTATAATCTTCTATGCAGCACACATTTATCTTTTTAAAAAGAATAGGTGATTTGTTGGTACAGCGTCAAGTGGTTTACAAACAACTTGCTAATGCAGGAGAGTTTGCGGACTGAGAAAAAAAATTACCGAAGTGAGAAAGTAGCCAAATGAACATGATGATGATACATTAGAAAAAGACATTTTAGGCTAAAAAGGCCACGAACTACATGATACAGTGTGTAATGTAACTGGTTGGATATTTATTATGCTAAGTGAAAAAAAACACAAGAGGGAGATGGATAAGATGAAGAATTTGTTTGTCAGAAATGTACAACAGTGTAGTTGGTGAAGAGAATACAAGTGAGGATAGTTGAAAATTGCACATTATTATCACATGCCACAATATCAACCATTATTTATCACAAGGGGAGGAGGGGAAAGACAAAAGTGGTATTTTGAAAAAGAATACATATTCATCAAGTTGAATAGAATTTGTGGACGATATGGATGCCTCAGACGAATTCCGATTCATTAATACTGCAGCCACAGGCAGTAGCAGTTCGACAAGGAGGACGAGACGGAATAGTGATCGTCAAGGAGGGGAAGGCAGTTGTGGTGGTAGTTCGACCACGAACAGTTTGCGAACCGTACCGGTCTGTGTGTACAATGAGAATCGAAGTTTCAAACTGAGATTTTTCTGGGACAAAGCCTTCAAGTTGTTTCATTCTCATCGACCCGTGTACAGAGCAGTATCCGGGATAAATTACCAAGATTGTGGAACTATAGGAAGCTGCAGTACAACCGGAGTGACCAGTGGATTATCTTTGTCATCAGCGAGGGAAGGAAATGGTTTAGTAAAAGTGAGAAGTCAAAGTCACAATCAGTTGAATCGGGTTGGAAGTGCTTATAGTGAAATGGAGTTTATGCGAGGGAGTCAAAGTCACCGTCATTCTCATCTTCATTCCGGTAGTACAGCGACAACATCTAGAATCGTGGCAATAACAAGTGGCTCAGCTAGTAATGGAGCGAGACAGTTGTTCTATGATAATGTGAATGGTCATGGTAATGATGTTGCAGGTGGGAGTAGCATGAGTAATAATAATACACAAGAGGAACTTGACTTTATCCCAGTTGTCGTGCCAAGGAGGAAAAATCGAGCTTTCGGCTTCACTAGTAATGGCAATGTTAGTGGTGACGGTGGTAATGGCAATGGGAATCGTTTTACAACAAGTACAGCTACTTCCCCATCTGCATCGTCAACAACGACAGAGAAGAAGAAGAATCATCACAAGAAACATAGCAGTCACTCTTTCCTTCTGACAAGACCTGTTAGCAGTAGCATTTCCGGGGGTGAAAAACCTCAGCAGGGTGATGTTGATGGTGGTGATGTGAACGAGTCCTTCTATTCTAACATCAACAATTGCGACTACGACAACGTTAGTATACACGGGGATACTAGAAGCAGTAGTTGCAGCGCTGGTGCAACGGGTACTGGCGTTATTTTTCCTCATTCAAACGATTCTTTTGGTAGGCGAACACCACCAACTCACGTTATTGTTCCTTCTCATCATTCTACCGTGTCCGCTACACTATCAGCACCTGTTCACTTGAGACGAAGTCAGAGTAGCAAAAGTCATCACTCGAGCTACGAATCTCAGCAATTCAGCATCGGTGGTAATTATCCCTACCACCGTGAAAAGGGTCGTTTATCTAGGAGTAATAGTAATTCAAGAAATGTGCCATCTCCTACTTGTTCCGCGTACGAAAGTTGGAAGTCTTTGAGTGGCACTGGGTCGTCGAAACGAAGATTTAAGGAAGGGTGCTCGTCGGATGAGATTGGGTGCCGGTGTCCTTGTCATCTTTATAATAACTCGCAATCAGACAAAAGCTACTGTAATTACTGCAATTGTGAAGGGAGCTGTCAAGACGAGGCGGAAAACAAAAGTCATCGTAGACTCGTGGAAGAGGATTCTGACACGATTGGGAATGATTCTGGGCTTGACACATGGAAAAAGAGCAGCTCTCCTAATACTGATGACTCTGCAAGTGGTAATGGTGGAATGAAAACAATCTACAGTGAGCAACCTGGTATTGTTTGTACAATTTCACAAAGAATCCCTTCCTTTTCTGCTCCTCCTGGGGGTCATCAAAGAGGAATTAATTGTGACGAGGTGGAGTACTCTAGTGGTGAGGGGAATTGTGCCGGTATGAATAGGTGTGGTGTTGGTATTGTTGAAGATGAGGATGATGGGAACATGATTGAAAATGGAAGTGTCATTTATGACTCACTAGAGGACACATATTCTGTTCCCCCAGTGAATGGGAACACAACGGTTGTTTTAATTAATGGGTGTTGTGAATTTGATCACTGTCAGAATGCCACCCCGTCAGACACTTTCAATTTTAGTGATTACGACGTCGAGTGTATGAGTGAGATCGATTTGAATAGTGAGTCTGGCTCCGGCGCTGGTTCTACTGTGGGCTTAGCAAGTAATCCCAGTCATGTCTCAAGGGATCCTGGAGCGATTGCTGGGAATCATCACCAACATGGTGAAAGCCTCAGCTCGACCAACGGCATCAAATACATCATTTGTCATTCCACGTCAGAGAATGAATTGGACAGCTTGGATTTAGCGATGTTTGAGAGGAAGCGGGGAATGGCTGCGAATCCTGGGGTGGTAGCCGTTGCGGTATCTTCCAAAAGTGGAGAAAGCTCCATGAAACTTTTCAATGGAGAGGGAAACTTATACAATAATAGTAATAATCGAGATGAGGATCGGAATTCCAGCTTGTGTGCTGAAACTGGCGGAGTTATCGTGGTGGGTGGTGGTATTGGTGGAAGAATTGAAATGGGAGATACTTGCTCACAACTTTTACCGGAGGAAAACCAAAGATATAATACGAACAATAGTGTCACCACGACGGCTACGAATGGCAGTATTAAAAGTGCTTCTAGTGCTATGACAAGTTCCACAAATAACCAGGGCGGAGGAGGAGGGGACGAGTTGTATGCGAATTGGAGTGATGCCGGGAGCGAGTTTGAGTTTGTAGGACCTTCATCAGCAAATGCCGCATTATTCGCTGCTACTTCAACTGGTTTAAGTAAATTCCTTATAAACACTGTATTCATTTTGAAGACATGACCAAAAGTACCATGTATGCTCTATTCAGAAAGATTACACACATAGTTTCAAAAATTTAAGCAACCATAAAATTTGGGAAATGGAGTTGGCAAAATGTTACAAGTGCACTCTTTCATGTGGTTTGGTTTAGGCTAGAGGAGTTAAAAGGAAATCACCGAGAAACCAAACCACTTTGTAGTTTGCAGGCTTCCCTTTACCCCACAATGAAGTAAAATGGTCTAAATTGCTTAACTGCTTTTAGGAACATTCCATATATAAGCAAAATAGTTCATTGAATGCTCATAAAAGGGTGAAATTGCATGTGGTAAAGTGAAGACTGAAGAGCAATGATGGTGTGAATAGAGACGTTACATTATTGAATTTTCCCTTAAAAAGGAATAACCATTTATTTTCTCTCTCTCTCTCGTTGGCTATTGTTCTTGTCGGCTTATAGGCTTTAATCCTCCCACACTAGTAGACTTTGTTTACTACTCGAATTTTAGTCAGTATGCGTTATGTGGAGGAGAATTTTGGAGAAAATTGAATGTTCACGTTTCAAACACTTCCCTTACAACTGAAATCTTGCGTTTATCATACTTTATCTTACTTACTTACACATTCTTTTCTTTGAATTCTATCTGCATTCAACTACACTCATGAAAATAACCTTAATTTTTTTCAATGGCGCTAAAACAAGTTAAATAATTATAGTGTTCTATAGGATCTCAACATATTTAAGACGGAAGAGCAAAATCAAGTAATTTCTTAAGAGGACACTTTTACTACACCTTTACCCTCTTTTTTCTCTAATGCTAATTATCCCAGCTAAATCGATTTCCTCGTCATTCCTTCATTTGTAACTCATCAATTCAGCATTTAGCTTGCCAAGAAAAATGCTAATTACGACCTTAACTATGGTTCTAGATCCATTTAACTTTTATTTTTGGGCTCATTGTAGTTTCTCTAATGGCTACTAAATGAGCTAAAGTGATGAGGTCCAATAACCCTACTCCAACGTCTGTATCTAATGCACTGCGCACTCAATTTTAGCAGTTAGCATAATTGGAAGTAAAGTTGGTAGGCAATATTCCTCAACTGGTGCTTTTAAAACGCATTCCTTTTTCTTCTTCCTTTTCGTCAGTCTTGTTAAGAGCCATCGTTTATGTTCAAATTACACGTTGAACATGAGAGATGATGATGATGAGTGGATTGTAAAACTCTTTGTATTGAAATGTGTATCGATGTCACTTGAAAATTCCTCCATTCTCTGTGCCTGCCTTGATTGCGAAAGGAGCATTTTGGTGGAATGACTGAGAGTAAATTAGAATGGTTGGATGCAAATGGGTATTTCTTACTATACCTTCGTCATCAAACTGACGACAATGCTCACGTCGATACTGATGATGATCCTTTATTTCAAGTAGCACTCGTGCCTCCTCCGACGTGAAGCTACTTAAGCTGGTGATGGGAAATTAGGATGAAAAAATGTGCTGCTAATGGCTGAAAGGGTTATAGATTTTTATGCAACTCCGTTGTTTTCCTTCAGGTCTTCTCTTTCTCTCTGTTGAAAATAAAGAATTATTCACAAGTGCTATGCTCAATGGTCTCTCCGTCCTTTCGGGAATGTTCATGCATAAACTGGCTAAATTGAGTAAAATGAGTTTCCACTCACAAATCCATTCTGTGTAAAGGATAATGTTATGCAGTGTGTGGCACTTACGCGCTCAAAAAGCGGTACAGAAGTTGTGTGTATTTTCGAGCTCTTGAAAATGACAACGATTCTTCCTTATAATGGTTGTGCGTAAAGAGAATGATTTTCATACAAACGTTGCCTTAACGAGAGTTTTATGGCGTTTTCGTGTGAACCCTTCGGTGCTTTATTGACAAACAGTTATTTGTGCAGAGTTGGCTTGGCCGAGGGAAACAAATCCCTTTTTTGTATTCAATTGACGGTGACGGAGGAACGAGCAGAGAACAACGGTTGTCATTCCCATATATTTTTTAAATTTTGACTAATCAACCGTATTGTAAAAGAGAAAAGGGGATTTTTATGTGTTATTACAAGTTGAGTTGTAACGCTATTATATTCAATTTTATAGTTTTTCTTCATCAGTGTCATAAACGAAGGATAGAGGTGGGCTGAATTTATATTTGAAATTTGACAAAAATGTGTTTTTAAACTAATCATCCGCTCAAATATTCTCTAACGAAGGTTTCTTATGCAATTTGCATGTGTTAGCAAATTCCTCTCGTGTAAGTCTGGCAAGAAGAGATGAGTGCGGAGCAAGGTTAAAGGTGATGAATGTGAACGCCTTTGTTGCCTCATGGTTGGAGTCCTTTATCCTTGCACCCTTTTTCATTCCATTCCATTGCTAAATAAATTATTAGCTACTTCATTACAATAATTCGTGATGAGATGGTAATGGTAAATGGCAATAATCATCAATGTCTTCTTGTAATAATAATCAGTTTGGTAAAAAGTTGAGGCTCGTAAGTTCAAAATTGAGTAGTAGCTTATTAAAAGTCTCTCTCGTGGACATTGTTGTGTCTAATCTAGAAAGAGTGATGATGATGAGAATAACATACAACATAGGTGGTGGTGAGTTACAGTAAAGTCATTGTGTGATGTAACGAAACAAAGCGAGCTATATTAAAGTTGACGTGTGGAATGTCAGTTTATAACATTGTAATAAGGTACCTACATATGTAATCGGCTTAAAACTGATCTATCAATGAACGCACGACTGCATGAATGTAGGTGGTAAGAGAAATAATAAGAATCTGAAAGTGCGAAATGGAGCTTCACCTTTTACCATTATATCACACTCTGCTATATACCAATCTGCCACCACTGAATCAGTGCCACCTTTCATTATTAATGCGTGACTGCTTTTTTATTACTATCAGATCAAATTTCGATTCTTTTCCAACAAAACTTCAATTTTGAGCTGTTGTCATTATGATACTCACTTTCATTTCATGGTCATTTTTATTGCAACATCATCCTCAGCCCCATATAATATCAGATGTATCACCTAATAATTTTCATTGAAATTGTTACACGGGTGCACATCATTTGATACAAGCGGCGCATGAATGAATGTAAAGTTGACTGTGAGTTTCATTCATATAGAGGGCAAGGAACGCGGAGTATGGTGGCGTTTTTGTGATGATATTAATGATAGCATGTGCAATTACTACTTATCATGATGATGCTCATGTACCACAGGCAATTCTTATTACATTGCAGCATTCCTACAAATTGTAGGTCATCAATTTTCTATATATGAGTGTGTAATATTAGGCAAGGGTAATTTGGAAGCCTCGAGGTGTTGATGAAGATGATTATTTGATTGTGATATGAATGAAATTGTGTAAAAAAAACAAGTTCAGCTCCTTTTTTTGAAAGGTTGAAGACACTTTTAATTTTGATGAGAGTGTAAAATTATTAATGAAATTTGTTGTTTTTTCCCCTTTCTATGTCAGATCGAGACATTCCCATGGGTCATAGTCCTCGTGGCAATCCACCAGACGTTGAGTGGGAGCCGTACTTTTGTGTTCTAAACCAGTTGGACCAAACATTCACTTCCTATCGGAGCGAAGAAATGTCGGTAAGTGCTCAACTCACAATTTATTGTTGCCTCCTCGGTTGGGTAGAGGGTTAACTGTTGGGTATATTGTGTCAAAAGAAAATGACAAGTAAGCCACAAAATTGACAAGGCAAACCCAAATATGCTAACAAGTTTTTTTATCTGCGTTCTCTAACGAATGCACAATTGATAGTAAAAGGAACTCACAGAGTTAATTTTTGAGAACTTCTAGTTTATCAGATGCTAAGCTTCCCATTTTTAGACGCTGCACTACCACGTATGTTCACTATTAAGAGAAAGCGATTTCATTTAGAGAGATTGAAAAGATAAAAAAGAACAAAATGGGTGCACTGCAATTTTTCCTGCAGTTAATGTTTTATGCACACACACACATAAAACATCCTCGTCCAAATAGAAACGAGAGTCAATCAAAACGAGGAGACGAAGAGGCAAATAAAAGAAGTGTGCCAGGCACACATGTTCAAGACTTGTAATCTACTTTTATGATCTGCAAAATCCCTCTATTAGCATATCGCACACAAGGGAAGAAGCTAATTTGAAAGGGTTAACGATGTCAACTCAACTTGACATTAAAACCTCCTATTGAGGCATAATTCGAAGAAGATTCACTAGCTAAGCGAACGTTTAATACTTTTATCGATTGTGTATTCAGGGCTATAGGCAACGTCGTAGATTACCGTGCGTGTGTACTCTATCCGTATGAAAATCTTTAGGCCTGTAACATCATGCAATTATGCATACATTTAAAGCTCATCCTTTTTATTATCCAATAAAATACATCCTTATGATAGCTTAATGTTTAGACGCATGCAACATAAAGAAGAAAAAACTTGCAGTCTTATATAGTGCGTTGTGCGCGGAATCAAGAAGTTATGTAGAACTGTTGATACGAAAGTCGATAGTGTTATAAGGAATCGCTATCCTTTTTATCCTCATCTAATCTTCACCATAAAGTCGCCCCAACAAGAAAGAATTGAACTCAATAATTCACGTGGGTGTAAGCTGATTGGTAACTGTCGAGAGAGAGAGAAAAAAAAATGCACGTATACGAATCACCACCAAGATATATATTTGCACTACATTAGCTAATGAATATCACGAATAACACACATTTTTGTTTAAAGGGGATACATCCATTAAAATCCAAGTGTTAAAAGCCCGTTGAGAAAAGATGAAACTTAACTTAGCCTCTGGTAGTAGGTCAATCAATCTAAATGCCCAGTTGGTAAACAGTCTTCGTAAACATTTTTTTGTCCCACGATGTACTAATGACGATGACTATGACCGACAGACGACAATGGTAATTATTGTCCTCTAATAATAACCCCCTTGAATATCCCTTTTATCTTTGTATATCTGCAAATAAATTGTAATAATAATAATGTCTTATTAAAAATCAACTCTGGGAAAGATCGTTCCCACAGCGGGAGGCTTAACAAAGTTATTATGCGAAAATGCTCTATTAAATTTGAAACTGTGAATAACGCTTTTGCTCTCGACTGACTGTGAATAGAAAGCCTTCCTAAATTAGATCAGCGAAATGATAGTTCCCATCATAAATCACTTTTATACGCACTATACTCTTGTGATAAATGCAGGATGATGATTGATTGAATGAGACCGGGTGGATGAAGGATGATTTGTTTAGTTGGTGCTGTCACTGTGTTCACTGTTGCAAATATACGCAAGACATTCATGAGTGACATAGTGCCACCTTGATAGCTAAAACTTGGAAGGATAGATACATATATATTTTGATTGAAGGCAGTCAGAGTTCTACTTTCCCTATGACTTCATTAAAACTTGGTTTTTATCGATGATGGATTATTTTAATCAGTTGAAGATGACGAGTCTGTATGTGAAGAAAGGAAGAAATTAGGGACAAGAAAGAAGCGACATTTGACTGTCACAAATTTTGCTAAGCTGTCCGCCCACATGACTCATAGAGGAAGGAAGACGGAGTGAATTTGAGAATTGATTTTTAAAAATACATATATTTCCCCTTTCTGTCAAATCACGTTCGACAATCAATATATTTTATGACATGACATGAAACTCAACTTTAGCTCAATGTCTGTTTGGCTCATTAAAAAGTCGTAAATTGAACTATCGACTTGGTTTTGGTAGTGCTCAAGATTTGCCAAATCACGTTCGACAATCAATATATTTTATGACATGACATGAAACTCAACTTTAGCTCAATGTCTGTTTGGCTCATTAAAAAGTCGTAAATTGAACTATCGACTTGGTTTTGGTAGTGGTCAAGATGATTGTTTTTGAGCACTCATCAAAATCAGATAATCTTTTTGAGATTAGCACTCAAGTTATGAAGCAGTAAAACTTAAATGTTTATTGAAGGAGGAGGATTATGATTATAACCCCCAAAAAACTAGGTCTCTGGCATTTCACTTGATCAGGATAAAAATTGACCCAGACTTGGAAAGGATATCGATTCATTAGTTTTATGAAGAGATGGGGTAAAACGAGTTATGTCTCAAAAAGTTATTCGCTTCAGTCTTACTAATATTTCGGTGAAGTGGGGGGATATACACGGGAATTATTAGTGTCACGATGAACAACGAATAACAACAACGCAAACAAACAACGTCACTTTGTAAGGCGGTAATTATCGAGAGAAAAACTGGCGAACAGGATTAATTTATTTGTTTGCCTTATTGACCTTGCACATTTGTGAGGAAAATGTATGAGAAAATCGTTGTCTTTGTGGGACCCGAGGGAGGTTTGTGCTATGCCGTTTTTTACACAAAACTTGTCAATTCAATTGTTGAATTTCACATGAAAAATCTTGAAGTTGAAGTTATAACAAGTCTTGTCATGCTCTTTGTTACATTTCCTCCGAAGAAGGAATGTAGGTTTATAGTTTTTAAATTTTATTTTTCCTTCAGGATACATATATTTCCTATGTGATTTGAAGTTAGGAAATGCACACGTTCACATTTATATAAAACTTTTATAAAATAATAACGCCCTATCATAATAATGATGGATATATTTTTATTTGTTTCGTATCAAAGGATGTGACCGGTAGGGTTCTTGTTAATTACGTCTATTTGAGCAAAAATAGCTATTATTGATTTACGAAGCTTCTGCATACGAATGGAATTCTTTTCCATTCTGACAGATACCATTTTATTCTGCTAGCTTCAAGAATATCTAGTCGAAGCAGAGTTTTTATTGTATAGAAAGGAGTAAACGGATGTCGTTTTAATTAAGCAAATTCATAAAATTCCCAAAGATAACTTCTATTTCCCTCGAAATCTTAATTAAAAGACATTTGGAAGCAGTCATCACTCAACACAGCATAGTAATCGCAGTTAATTTTATTTATTTTCTTGATATAAACTACGGGGTACCTGCATGAGCCAATGCACAGGTAAAAGGCGCAAAAGAAGCAAGAAACGTTATTTACGCAGGGAATGCTGTCAAAAGTGTCAAATTTCTAGCTAATTTAGATACGATGTTGTTTTACACTTCCCCAAGTTTCCGCCCCCATTACCTTTCATAGAGTTCGCCACTAATTGTAATTTTAGGAATGGCTCCACTCTGCATCTCTGTAAGATTTGGAAAGATAGCTTGCCAGTTAATTACTTGCTGTTGGCAAGAATAATAATAATGATAATGATCTTACCTGTAATAACAATATTATCATTATGGAATCGCTCAAAGAAAGGAATTAGCTAGAGACTCATTAGAACTTTTGTAAGTGCACAATCATATTGTAATAATCGTTAAGTAAAAGGTAAACAGGTGATTGTCCTCTGTTCCCCTTATCATTTTTCGATTCGATTACCCAAAAATATAAATATGAGGAGAGTGTATTTTTCACCAGATCGAACACTTGTGTTAGGTATACCACTATAAATTTTTGTTACATGATATCAAAACAAATATTACGTAAAAAATCTGCGCATCACAGCACACCGGTTATTGAAAAGAGATTCTTGTTGCACTACAAGTGTATCAACTATTATTTGAGAGGAATTGTTATGTTGGAAGGGAAAATTGTAGATTTTTGCACGCACCGCACCGGGATCATTCATCCCTGAAGGCGACCATCTTCCACTACATTACTTACAACCCCTTGTTAAAATCCTTGTAAATGATGATGAACAGCATGATAGTAAAACCATTGTAACGGTGCTATTTGCAACAAGGCTACCCAACAGGCGGCTTAGGTATTCGAGAAAAAAAATCTTGAAATGAAGAAATCTGTTTGCAAAAATAATATTATGAGAGCTAACTACACAGTGTCGCTTCTATCATCATCATCACATCAAATCGGTTCGTTTCGTTACCTCAATCTGAGTAGGTAATCTATTACCCTGAAGCAAGTAGTCTTTATAGTTCTTCAATTTAGGTTTGTATGGGGTTCTCTCGCTCTCTAAGAATCTCACCGGTTGTGCGGTTTCAGGTATGAATTGTAGATAGAGGCAGAGATGTAATATAACAGGTATGGCAAGTTGGCCATTAGTTATCGTCTCATACTCTAAAATTCTCTCCTCTGAAGATCATCAGCCTCATATCGTATATCTTTAAATTTCATCTATGCTCACTCGTTAGGTCACTTTTTCCTTGTGATATGACAAGGAAAAGATAAAGAAAAAACTAGTTCGCCTTTTAAGATTGGAATTTTCATAGATTTCACAGGAAGTAGAATGAATTGATGACGGCGTGTGACAATTTGTTTGAGCAGGTGATTTGCATAAATGTTCATTTGTGACAGTTTTGGGATGAGCTGAAAAAATCGTGAAAAGTGAAACGAATCTGGCTTATTTTCATGAAGGCTAGCTGTTCTCATTCTTATCGTTATGAACAAAAGAAATTCAAATCTACCTCACTCAGGTTTATTGTTTAGTATAATATTTAAAATAAAAAGAATGTAAATTAAACAACTATATAAAAAGGCTTCAAAACCGTCATTCAATGCAAATTTAAGCAAAATATTTTGATTCAATTCAATGACTCAACCCACCATTCAATCCTTTACAATTACAATTCCTCACCCTGTCCACCATGGTTCATTGGACAATCGTAAAATACAATGAATCTACTTATTATTCCGACATTACTGTCTTGGTCAGGACAAGATAACAAAAAAACATATTATTTTTATTCACTCCGTCATGCCCTGTTTTGTGCGGTGAAAAGGATTATGCATTATACAAAAGTTGCCTACTTTTTTCATCTTCTCTGAATGCTCAATGATTTGATGCTATCTTTATTGTGATTTATGGGATTCTTAAGCATATTTACGACGCAGCTTCTTCACGCATGGATCTGCTTTGACCAGAACTAATAACAATAAAATAGAATTGCACATTTGATAAAATCCATAAATTTCCCACTTGATACAAACACTCGTTATTACGAATATTAAATAGAAAAATATTTTTCAACCTTAAAAAGTTTAACCTATAATGCATATCATCAGCCTTCTTATATCAAACATAGGACACACATGACGATGGACTACTTTTTTTATAAAGTGTATCTTGTAAAACTATATAATCCCAAATTATCAGATAGTATTTTATTCCTATTCTTTCAACTCATATGATTCCCTTATAGCCACCACTTAAAACGCAACTTCAACAAGTGCAAATTAGACTTGAGTAAAGTGTGAAATCACTTGATGTACATGAGTAAGTAGGATATATTCTTGTCTGGGAACAAGACTAGATAAAAATTCCCTTAGAATCCTTATACTTATCACGCACAGGGCATGAACTTGGAGAGTATATGGGATTTCCACTCACTGCTCTTTTTTTCACTTGCATGTCTCACCCCTATAATGACAATAATGATAGCCACTTCGGAGTGGATTATTATTTCCTTAATCTTTTCCGCTGGCTTTTTATATCCCTGTCCCTCTCCCCGTCTAATGCTGTGCATATAAAAATGTCTCATATCTCATCACAAACTATATCATTATACAACACGTAATCTTAATGAATGTAGGTACATATATAACAAAACGTTGACAGTCTCACATGCATCCCTACAAATAAAAAAGAAATCTGGAAGACTTTGAGAAAATGGGATATGACTAAACGATACACATATATTTTTTACTATCTCTTCTGTCTTTTTATATTATTCAACTTGTCGCCTTTTTAAAGATCGTGATAATATGGGGTATGTACGTTGCATATGTTACACACGCTTGCAATCACTATCATCATCATATGATGAGAACTTACATGATGATTTCATGTTCAGGGAATGGCTCTCAGAGACATAGTAATGCAATTGCAATATTTCACCAACTTATCACTGACCTTTCAGCCTCATTTTAAACTTGAAGGGACGACAGGGAATGTGGAAGTAGAGGAAAAAAATCGTTGAGCTCACTCATTCCACATTAACCATTGTGATAGGGTAGTAGGAAAAAAATGGCAAACAAAGACGGACAATGGTGACATAATATGGATTTTTACCATGATAAACCAATCATTCTTAGTTCTGACCACTTTAACTCTCCATTCACTGTCATCATCACGATCACGCTAGACTTGTCTCACTTAAAGTACAAGTGTCCTTTCTATAAAATCTTATAAAATACCTAGTTTTTTTTCTTTCTTGTGGAATCTACCAAGAGTTAAGTCAAGGTAAAACCTGCATGAAACTGCAGTGGTTTTCGTGGTCAAAGTGTCATGCTAGCAAAATAACATCATATCATCCTCCTAACCCATGCAGTCAATCAATCTTTTTGCGCTTTTGGACACCAGTCGGAAAACTGTGGTTTGGAAAATACTCAATTTGGTTTTTGTTCGTGTTGTGGTGTCAATTGGAAATAAAAACTGTGGCTCTTTTAACAATTTAATTCGTGTGCAACTATGAATTCATACATTCTCGTGAGGAAACCATCAATACTCGTTTTGTCCCCTTCAGTTCCAGTCCATCTGTCCGCACCCTACCCCTCTTCTGCTACTCTAGGAATAGTGCACACTCACCACCGGCGACGGAATCCTGGTGTTAGGATTCGCAAGTGGGAAACTTTCCACGTACGTACTTCAACTACTCTGGTACTAAACAATAGCTGAAACTAGTAGGTGTATAGAATAATATTGCGTAAAAAAGTTCCTTGAAAAGTATTCCTATTTTAAATACAATAGAGGGAAATGACACAAGATGCATCACTGTGGGAGGTGTTATGTGCATTGTTAGCGTAAATTGAGATTCTTCTTTTATGGCGAATTGTATTGTTAGGGAGTGCAAGCACGTAAAAGTACAAAAAGTACCGTGGCCAAAAAGCCATACAAATACCGGCACTCCTTTCCTCCTCTCTCTGCGGTATATGGTGTTCTTGTGGTATTATCATTAAAATCAGGGGAAAGAGTAAAGGCTATGAGGAAAATTAAGTTAAACGTTACAAAAGGCAATAAAGGAGTGAATCGGGTCTTCTCGAAAAGAGGAGGAGATCTCTCTACATTGCTAAATTAGTACTTGTATTCTACCAGATTTAATTGAGCATTATTTCCCGTCTTCGGGTAAACAATAGGAGAAAACGAGTTTCTTTATTATCCTCTACTATTAAGTACCATAGTGTATTAGTCCTGGACAAGAAAATATATATATTTATATAGGATTCTTCAACCTCTTCAAAGACTTGTTTCTCGTCTGTAATGTCGCGTTTCTCTTGAGAGTAGTAGTGAGTAATGAAGCTTTTTGGAATTTCCTATGGATGTGACTTTCTCTCTTATTGTGTAGATCTTTCCTGGAACGCCTACTCGCCCAAGGACTCAAACAAATGTGGTAAGCAAGCAATCAGAAAAACACACAGAACCACCCCCAATAACTAATTCTCAGTCAGTTTTTTCCCGTCTTTTCCGTTCTCGTTTTTCTTGTGTAATACCAAAGTCAACATTACTTACGAGATATTTGTTCTGTGTCATTTTGCTTTGCCCCATGTTTTTGTTTCGTAAATGGTATACCAAAGGATTAGGTATATATTTTGATGTCTTTTCTGCTGTTGTGTTATGTGTAGAAAAATATTTTTATTTCATTTTTTTCACAACCGTCCGTGATTTTTATCGTAGACTTGATACCCTTATATCCATCCAAAATATACCCGTTTTTCTTTAAAAATAGAAAGAAAAAACACTTACGTATACTGTTATACAATGTTTGTTTGGTTCCGTTTATTATTGTACATTTTTCCTCCTTGATTCTCCTCATGTTTTGCTTGTTGTGTGAGTATACCGCAAAAATGTTTGTTTTGTTCTTAAAGAAGAAATAGTCATGTCATGATTTTGTGATTGTGATTTTTACCCCGACAGAACAACCATCTTTACTTGAGCAGATGCTTTACTCTTGTTTCAAGCAATTTCTTCTAGTCAAGATGGATCGTGATTGTTTTGTGCTGTACCAGCTTCTTGTTCAGATTTTTTTCTAGTTTCATTATGTGATTGTTTTCTTGAAGGCTTTTTCCTACATTTTTGCAGAGAGGGAAAGAATGAGGAGTACATTGTCACTCCCAATTTTTCCCCTCCAGCCAAGCTGCATCGTAGCCAAAGAGTTTTTTTCAATCTTCCCTTGTCTCCTGAACTGTACGACGGGTAGATTGAGGGGATGACACGGAAATGCTTTATTTTCTCCTCCTCCACAGTTTGTTTTTGCACTGACACTTTGTCTCTGTATTGTTTCCTTGATTCAGCAATTCACCTCAGGATAAATAAGAATGACAATTCTAGTCTCTCTTTTTTGTTTGTTTTTTCTCGAAATATTGTCAGCTTGAATAGCAGACAGTTGTCTGGTTTGCGTTTTTTCAGTAATATCTTGTTCCGGTTCGGTTGGTGATGCTGATTATGGTGTTTTCTATGGTGTGGTGTAAGATTCCATATGGGATATACTCTCTTTTCCATACCACTATTTACAGATATAGCGCTTGTCTCATCATGTTTAACACCGCGTCATCATCATCATTATCCGGAATGAAACGTTACATTTTTTTTCGTAATCGGTTGTCGAGTTGAAACATTATTTTTTTTGTGTTAAGGAATTTGCTTTTCCAAATTGCACACTGTATGTTTCATATTTTCATTATCATTATCAGTTTAACAATAGCTTTTTCGCTTCCTTGCTTAAATAACGAGCAAAACGGTGACATCCGTTTTCCAACTCTTGTGTAATATTTTGCTAACAATGTTCATACATCAAAAATTCATGTTTTGTAAATTTTTCGTTGTATCCCTCATTTTTTTCCCAGGATCATGACGATCCTCTATCTTATGAATTTTTATGTGTTGTATCATCATCATTGGAATAACTGTCGTTTTTTATTATATTCGTCGTATTCGTGTTGTGGTCGTGACCGCAGGAAACAACGCTTGTCTTGTGTACTGCATGCTCATCATGTACATTACTTTGTAATTTATTTGAGCTCATTTTTCTTCTACAAATTGTCAGAGAGTCAAGTGAATTTTAAGTAATAGTCCAGTTGCTTGCGGAGTTCATAGAAATTTACGTAAATTGCGGAAATGTCATCATTCATGTTGTTTTGTATTATGTTCCTTTACGAAATTGCAACCTTTTTGGTCTCCTCCTGCAATTTGAAATGTGATGCATGTGTATTTGTATTGCTGTATTATTTGTAGTGTATAACAATTTAAGAAAATATATAGAGATTTACTAGCACAATTGCTTTTTCTCTCAGAGAGTTTTGTAGAGTCAAAAGCGTCATGATGACTTTAGTGGTTTTTGTAGTCTCTAAAGCGGTTAAATTTACGAGTACTTTATTATCCGAGCAGTTTTATATTTCATTTTGAAAAACTCTGTAGGAGTCCCTAGTCCCTCTTGTACATTTGTGCCCTTGTGTTCATTCATTAATTACGGTTGAGTTTTCTGTTCATTGTTTCTCCCTCGTTATTCCAAAAGTCTGTGTTAAGTCCATGTCATTGTTTTTACATGATTATGTTGAAAACTAAACGAAATATTTTTTTCGGTTGGATTCATTCTATTGTGAATCGCGGTATTTGTGAAGTTAAGTTTTGTTAACTGTGCCCTTTTGTTTTTAAGTATGTTGAAGGGATTTGCTCCTTTGAGAAAAGAGAGTGAGTTGGAGAGAGAAAAACTCTTTGTGGATGGGTGAGAATGGGATCTCACCTACAGAAATTCCTCGAGTGCGATTGGACGGAGGGCCGAATAGTATAAAGTGCCTCATTAACAATGCCAAATGGGGAATGAACCCGCTTCTGGAGGAAGAGGAGGAAACAAATAATACTACTCAGATGGCATCTTCCAATAATGTGAATGACAAAATCAGCGGAGATTATTCAAGTTCTTCAGGAAGTTCCAGTAACCAGAGGACAAATAGCAGTCCAAATTCGCCACTAGGTAAGATTTACACGCCTTNTCAGGAAGTTCCAGTAACCAGAGGACAAATAGCAGTCCAAATTCGCCACTAGGTAAGATTTACACGCCTTTGTCTTCTGTCTGTAGCGAACTAATGTTGCCAGTTTGCATAAGATGCATGACTATTAGATAAAGCATAAAGATTATTACGTATAAGTGGAACTATTGTCATCAGTGTCGCCAATTATTATAATAAAATGTCGAAATGTATTTTGTGCATAAATTTCCCTCGAGAATGAAACGCCAACGAGTTAAATCCATTTCACGGTTCATGATAAAAGTCGAAAATCTATTTCCTCCCATCATTTATCCGTCTTCATCTTGTCTGGAAAAGGATCTGTGCAGTATATTACATAAAAATTTATATAAAATCGTGTACACAGTCTGTTTGAGAAACAAGCAGATTTTAAGATAGACGTCGCAGACAACTGATGACTTGGAGGCATCCCACATTACAACCTCCCCACTTGGGAAAGGTCCTTATTGTAGCGGTTTTTATCCTTTTCTATACATCTATCCAACTTCCCCGGGATTTCCTCCAATTTCTTCAAGAAGGGAAAAGTTGCTCGTGCGTGGCACACTTGCTTCCAGAGAGCGTACCCACACTCATACTTTAATGCACCTAATGTAAGTAGTGGGATGAAGATGATGATCATCTTTCTCCTCGTCAACCCATCCACCGAAAGAGAGAACTGGAGACGAGATGGAAAATTCCTTGTACAAACAGCAAAGGGAATTACTAGGCTCAGAGGAGCCATTTATATTTGCTCATGGCTTTTCGTGGTTTCTCTTCCCTCCCGTTTTTTCCTTCCTCCAGTTTGCTCAATTTTCTAGGACTACTCGGAGCAGTGGTAAAGTTTGTTGGTGGCAAATGGCATTTTTTTTGTCAGAGACATGGTTACTTGAGTGTAAACCTTGGAAATGAACTCAAAAGTTGGGCCATCTCAATAGTAATACGTCTCATATGAAAAGGAAACTACTTCATGATGCGGGAATTTTACAGGAGGATACGTGTGGGCTTTTCACTCTTTCCATATGTAAAGGATTCTAGAAAGAGTGTAAAAATACGTATAAACATCTTTGATACCAATAAGCCACCATGTAACTAGGAAATTCATAAAAACTGCTCTGTTGTGTAATGCAATATTGGAGTCATAACAAAACTAGGAAAAGTGGTTTAGATCCACTAAAAAGGCGAAGGAAGGAAAGCACAGAGGAAAATACTCTTAAGTGTCACTGGGAAAATGGCCAGAGTATTCCTTTGAACCACTTTACAGTCCTTTTTTCTTCCTCTTTTGGCAATCCACCCTCTGAAAATTCAGTTTCACACACATTCCGGATACGTTTTTGTGCGTAAACACGCTGCCGGAGAGAAACGGTTTGGAAGGCAGTGAGGAAGGAAAATTGGCCTGGAGAGTTGGTTCCCTATTTTTCCAGAGGATATATTCCATACGCCTTTTGATTTGTGTACGGTGATGTTTATGATGTGTTGTTTGTGAATCTAGTCGAGAAGAAAATCTCAAAATGGGAAGAGTTGTTTTCAGCCATAAAAAGGATCTGTGTCGTGGTGAACCCTTATCTTGGAAAAGGGATCTGGAATCGGTTTCCTTTTCTTTTGCGAAATAGTATACACTCCAATTGTGAGTGCATAGAAAACAGAATTCTCTGAGTTGGAGATGTAAACCAAAGATTAGCCATTATACAACTATTCATAATCCTCCAGGGATGGTATTGCGTGTGTGATGTAAAAAAATTACGTATGGTTTTTGTTACTGCAGGCGATTATCGAGAGTTTTTACTAGACAACCAGTAAAATTTACACAATGCCAGTGGTACTACTTGTATTAAGGTCTTGACTTGACCTAGATAAGAGATCAACGTCTTCTTCTATATACCTACGGGGATTTGCATATGTACACGGAATATAAGTTGGCTACGTGGTAGTTTTGCGTGTATGTATAATAATGGGGATGTTTTTCTTAGGAAATGTAAACGCAAACTGGCTGAGCTGAGGCGTTCTCAAAGAAATGCTGCCAAGAAAAAAAACTAGCTTCTTCAAAGTTGAAGGAGGAATGTGAGGAATGAATGATATGTTGTTGTAGGTGCACGTTTCAAGATAGGAAAGAGTAGATTTACGCTATATGCAAGGTACAAAGATGAACCAGCCTTAAATGATCGAATGCAGGGCACTCTACTGTAACTTGAAAGAGGTAACTGTAAAGGGTAAAATGAGAAGTTAGTTAAGTTACAAGAGTACAACGGGAGTAGTGAATACAAGTTGTCTAGACTGTGAGTTCGTGAGGCGGCTGGTAGATGTATGTACGTGGCGCATGCGTCGTTCCGAACTAAATTTTTAAAACACGAATTATGTACGTATTATAGTTTTGAACGTTTTTACAATTCTACACAATTTGTGGCTATCACTTTATTTGTATGCCATTAACCATCTGAATCTGCTGATAAAGTCGTTTTTAACGTTCATTTAAAAAAACCTTACCGGCTGTAAAGTCACAAGTCACCAATTAATTAATAAGTTTAAAATGCATAATTCCATTTAGTCCTGTCGGTGTCTGATCTGACAAGTTGCCAGCTGCTGATATACCTCAAGTTTTCGTTTTAAATTTCAAAATCACATTGACCCGATGCTCAAAATTTATTGTGAGAACTCATGCTGTGTATCCCACGCATCCAACATATCCATACGAATGTAATTTTCCTCAAATCTGAATAGCCTTTTGAGGATCACTCTCAATCCAGGATTAGTATTTTCATACCAGCGTGTTTTCCATGTTTTTACAGCCATTTCATTCCCACTTCTCAGATTACTCAAAAGGATTTCGGCTCCAGCAGTCATGCAAAGTAAGAATGAAAGTGAGGAGTTTTGGTATGTGTGGATCAAGCCAGAATTATTCACTCTGCATTCACTCCCATCCATGTCATCATTATTAGTCGACATTCTCCAGGAGCAGCTGCTCCTCTCAGATTTGTCTTGTTAAGATTCCCAGCATTGTCCCAGGCACGTGTAGGCGTTGAGCTTGCCAACTGTTCAGGATAATAATCAGGGTCTTTTCTTGTCACTCATTCAATGAATACACAACTTCTAGTATTGCAGCATTTCCACTTTGTGCAATGATAAAATAGTCACATCCTTCCATTCAATAATATACCCCCATTTCCTTTCCCCTAATATGAGCGAGAAAAAATTCCTCAAGGAAAAAATAGACAATGGATATTTTTTATACGATATCCTCTACAGCAAAAAATGGGTTACATATATAATATCGTTTAAGAAATAAACCACAAATGAAAATGAGCGTGGAATGTGGAGCACGATCTTGATAAAGTCATCAGGAAAGAAAATTGCTTCTTTGTCATCATCCCATTTTTATGCTTATGAGCTTATGACTTGCAGACATGCACCGCATGTGCATTGTTCCCTCACGATGTGTATTTTTATGCTAGGTGATGTATGCCAAGTTGGAGAGTAAAGAAAGCAATACATTAATATTTATATAGTTCATCCGTCGCCATCTTCCTTGGTCCAAAGATGTGGCAATATGTAAATGACATGAAGGCTTATGCACTCTATTTTAATCTTATATGCTTCGGCTGGTGGATCCACGAAAGGAAATTATTGTTTTCTCTGGGCATTATACCTAAACAAATAGAGATTTTACGTCTAAATTCGTAAATTAGATACACGCCTTATTTGCAAACATCCGGAGAGATATTTCTGTACTAGATCAAAATTGCTTTAGCACGTCAATTTATCATCATTGAATAGACACAATTCCTAAATGCAACATGCGACATAATATCTGAATGCACTCACACGTCATATTCTCTTTTTATTGTGTATTTTATTCAGAGTGACTTTTCAATGTGCATTTTTCATCTTGCCATTTCCCTTCACAAAATAAGATAATTGAATTGCGCCCATCATGCAATGCGGAGTGAAGGGAGAAATTAGAGTTGGGATTTTGGGATGTGAATAGAGCAATAGCAAAAAAAACATATATACAGTAAGAATCTCAATCTGCATCTGTGTGGGAATCCCTTTTACTACATTTCTATTATTTTTCTTCTTTCCCCTGCGAAAAAATACAGTAAGAAAAGCTATGCATGTCATCCAGTCTCTTTTTTTTCAATTTGCAATGAAAAAAAATCCCCAAAATTGCTAGCTGTACACGTTTTTATTATCTGGTTAAGTGAAAAAAGGGTAGAAAACCGTAGAGGGAAAAATACAATCTATCTAGAGAAAATATACGTCAGTACTAATTGCCTAGCTGTGTGAAGAGGGCTAACTGCATAACTGTTATCTTGTTTACATCTACATTAAAATAATACTGTAATGGAGCAATGATGCCTTTTATGCTCTATACTTTTCTTGTTAGGGAGGGATACAAAATGCAGATTGTGCAAAAATGTTTTATAGTGTGTAATTAATTGCAATTTTGATCAATGATACTCTAAGATCGTGCAGTGATCATTTCAAATATCTTGAATTCGTTTATTCTAAATACCGAATATTAAGAATAAACGACCTGATATGTAAACAGGGGACCGTCAAAACTACCCAGTTTGCAAGCAAAGTGAGTTGTTCCTTCTTGAAAGGATCTTTGAAAACGGAAAAAAATCGTAGTGAAACCTCCCCAAAACTCGGAGAGGAACCACCGTTATTAAAAATATAAATAAAAAAATACCCATTTTTGTTACAACTCGTCTCTTTTTATATTCTCCAAACAATGTTACCCCTTTGCTTGACTGCATAAGAACGAATGTTGTGTTAGAGTACAACAGACTCATATACGGAGTCAGTGTATCATTCCCAAACAAAAACATGCATTTGAGTGCATTCATGTGCACAACTATTTAACTTGTTGTGGTTTATTTTTTCTCTTTATCTTTCTGGTTAACTTGAGTAAAAAAGAATCTGTGAATTCATTATATGTTATTACGCCACTACACGTGTATTCTTGTAGTCACACAGATTTTTTTAGGTATGGTCTGAAAACCAACAGAATTTAAATGGAAACCATGTTAAATGCATTGAAGTGTCTACACAGAAAAAATAATAAACCTGTGATATAAGCCATCACGGTTGATGAAGTCGTAATAATAAAGATTCATGTCATTTTAAGTAAAACCAATGAGCACACATAATAGCACACGTCAGCCGGCTGACTATTTATTAGTGCAGTTGTACAATAACAAGCTCGTACCTACCACCAATCCCATTTTATCATTTTAAGTGAAAGAAGGACCCTTTTCATTTATTTCACTCAACAAGACAATAAAAATCACTTCATGGTTCTTGCTCTCCTCCACTTGGTGGTGAGTGGTGATGTGACAAGGAAAATGAACCAGAAGCACAAAATTCAAAGAGACCAGATGTATGAAAAAACACATTCTACCTTTAACATTTATTTCACAAAAGGAGTAATCCTTGTTCTTCTCATAAAAAAATGATTATCAAAAGCACACTAGCTAGTGGTAATCATTGCGAGATGCTCTCAACCAGATCACAAATCTTCATGGATTTTGTCTTTACGCACTTCTCTCTTCCTCCTGCGTGTGAGGTCGTGACAAGAGAAGGAGAAGCCGTGCCATAGCATACGATTAACCTTTGAAAGACTCGTTATGATAAGTTTCCTCGTAGTGGAAACGAAAACGAGGAGAGGAAAAAATGACTTGTGTGAACGCACATAAAATATAGGCAGACGGTCGTAATATATCGTTAAATCCTTGGATATATACCTAAAGTGACAGAGAAAAATTCAGGGAGTTGTGTGCCAACCCAGGTTCCTACATATAGCTTGATGATGTCTATGCGTGTTGAACACACACAGGAGGGAAATCAAATTAAGTGATCTACTTGATTCATCTTCACATATTCCCTTTAGGCTTCTTGTTAAAAGCCTTTACAAATTGTTTCACAAGAGAAGAGGGGTTTTCCCATTCGAGATTTTGATGTTTTCGCCGGGAAATGAAAATAGTGAAGTCAAACGCGATTCAATTAGGGAAACACGAAAACCTTGTAATCTCCACAGAGAGTTGTAAAAAGATTTAACTTTTCTGAAAAAAAGAAAGCTATAGATGAAAAAAATTGTGTGAGCTTTCGTTCTATGATGGATTTTCGTGTTTTACACGAGTTCCTAATATAACATTTGTAAAAAAATATAGGAACTAAAATGTAGATATTTTTTGGGATTTTCACTATCATCATTACCATCTACAGATTCAGAAGCCGTGTTTTACCATTGTTGAAATTGTAGTCATTAGGCAGAACAGAAGAAACAGCTTCCTTTTTAGAGACGTGAGCGTCGACACAATGCTCATTATTATTTAGTCGAGATGTCTATTATTATACGTGTGTGGATATACAGGGAAGAGTTTAAATTTTTTAAGGATTTCGCCTTTCGATCATATTAAAGGCTAAAAACTTCTGATGTTTTGAGTGATCCATCCTAAAAAGTGACTCATTGTATGTAATTATATATAAACAGATATACAATTTATCCTGTAATGATTAGCAAGTGAGTAATCCATATTATGCACAAGTGTAAAGGGGTTAGCAGAGTTTTAACCCGAATTATCTTAAATCTAAAGGAGAGGTATGTATAGTAAAAATGAAAAAAGTTATCAGAGCCTGACTTCATTTTCCACCAAGTTGAGCTCACAAAGACTTGATTTGTTCTTGGGGATTTGAGTAAAACTATGAAAAAAATGCAGAATAGGGCTCCTCCGCTGTGGCTAATGTGGAGGTGCTGCACGTAAAAGATATGAGGAACAGCTGGTGCACTTCTGTTATAGCTTAAGTTAATTCCATCATGATTCATGATCATTTATATAGAAGTGATTAGAGGATGTAAAGAAGGATGTTATTCAGTTGGGATACTCTTTTAAGTCAGAAATGGCTGAATGAGTGGGAGAGTTCAGAGAAGGATTTCTGGTTGATTCACACAGGAACTTAAGCAACAACAGGAAAGGATTTAATACAATGTTAAGATTCTTATAGGCATGCAGTTTAGGAAACGTAAATGTTCCTAGTGAATTTAGGTAATTAATTTCACGATTGAGTAGTATTTCTAGTCACATATACGACACCATAATAGGTTTAAGTTTTAACTATGGTATATACATGCTATATGGTTCTGAAGGATTCTTTTCAGCCTTGCAATCGTTTTCATGTTACATGTTTTCTGTCTAGGCGGGATAACTTTTCCAATTTGTGTTTAATTTTCACACACAAAAGCAAATAAGCCCATTATCACTTTCAGATTACATAATCCCGTTTTACCTAATGTTTGCATTCAAACTGACAAATATCCAAATGACTGTTCTCAAAGATAGTGTGTCAATGACAGGATTTGAATGTAAGTCATTAAATAATTTTCCAGTGAATTCTATTCAAGCCCGAAAGGATTTATCGACAACGACAGATAACAATTATTACTGTAAATACCATAATTTTGAATGAACTTGTGGAGAAGGGACCT
>JAHZNA010000447.1:0-35879 GCA_027743935.1 Sinodicranocentrus sp. ZH6 | reverse complement strand
AGTTTAATTGGTATTTATACCAGTTTTATCGGTTTTATCGGTTTGATCGGCCTCCAAAGGTTGTTCTACCCACACTACTGTTATTGAAAGGTTTTTGAAAGTTAATTAAGGAACAAGAAAGAAAATACGTACATTCGTTTAAGGTGCTCAATGTTCGGTTACAATGTTTGTTTAGGATTTTTGCAGCGAACACTATAGGTTAATTTTTACTCTTTACACTGTTCGCTGGGATTTTTGATTTAGGATGTTTCAAAAAGTTACACATTTCTAATGTTCGTCTTATGTTAAAAGATAGATTTTCTTAGACAAGCCCAAGCTAAATTATTGAAAATACAAGAAACAAAAATACTATGCATGATAACCAGTTTTGAAATCAGGCTTTGAAAATCTGTTCAGACAAACGGGCCGGGTTTTATTTTCTCTCCCGGGCCGGGACAATGCACGGTACGGTACTGGGTCAATGTTTTCACGCCTAGTGTTTTTTAGCTAAATTCGTTTAACCTATATAACGGCAACAATTATAACGGTTTCGAAATTTCGAATGACAACATAAATGCCGTGTAATATGTCATTCAAAAGCTTGTTAAAAGTTATGTCTGAGCTCCTTACGTCCATCATATTTGTATGGTTCATTTCTAAACTACTGACTTAGGCACAAATAGTAAAATCACAATAACTGCCGTCCTTGTGCCAAATGGTGCATGCACAAATATTAAAANTATTTGTATGGTTCATTTCTAAACTACTGACTTAGGCACAAATAGTAAAATCACAATAACTGCCGTCCTTGCGCCAAATGGTGCATGCACAAATATTAAAAAAATGAAATTCCTCGCCCTGCTGTACACGCTGGTTGCAGATGCAGCCAGTCTGTTTCATTGCATATCCCTAAATGAATTAAGTAATCTGTATCAGTTTATTGATGAAAGAAAACGTGATTTATTAGCATGTTAACTAATTGGCACCTGTCAGTTTTCTAGAAACTCCCAAATATGTAGTTTTTGTTGAAGCAAAGTAATACGCTTTCTACCTGACGAAAATACACGAAAATCACTAGCATAATGCAGCATGCAACCTATAGGTTTTTGTAAACTTAAATATTACATTTTATAAACATATAAAATGCATGCAGTTGAGTATGTAGCCTTGATATTACACTGTAGATGTGTTTCTGTTTTATCACCTATGCATCTGCTTAGATAAAAATTGTTTTCTGCCATCTATTCATTTTCGACATTATTTAGATATTATGCATATTATCTACTTGTATCAATATCACTAGTTGCCAGTATCGTTTGAGCACAGGTTGATGACATGTAACTAATAGTTGGTACCTGATTGGAAATTAAACAAAAATATTTTTACGCCTTACGCCAAAAATAAAACAAAAAATTGTTTAGCGCTAATTGAATGATATCGAAATGCTAAATTCCTAAATTCAATATCACAAATTTTCTTCAAAATAGCATAAGGTGAATTCGCCATCGATTGGCAGTGCATTGATTAAATGATTAAATAATTAATAATAAAAAATAAACACGGTTAGTTCACATCTGTTGCAAGAAAATAACAATGACCTTATGACATAAATGTTATTGCCCAGTATCTCTACCTGTTTAACAATTTTCCTTACTACGGAGTGTAAGAAATTAGAAGACAAAATAACGATTGGCCAACAATGTACGTTGTTGAAAAAACAGGATTATGCACATGAATATCGTTAATCAACCACAAAAAATACTAAAAAACAATTCTTACAATAAACATCTTAAATGGAATCAGTCCAGTTTCGAAAATCCGGATCGGAGAATATTGGTTTAATCAATCGTTACGATTTTTCTAAAAGAAACATTTTCGTAAATGTTCATTTATCTTCTGATACATTTTAATCTGGGAATGGGCGTACAAAAATTACTGGAGTGGGCAAATTATTTGCTTAGCACTATCATTATTCCTTGATAAAACCAACAAAGACAGTATTCGTTGTGGGTATGTAACCAGCAGTAAATAGTAGTAAATACCTATAAAATTCACATACGTAACTATATAGGCGAATAAGTAGTGAAGTATATATTCCATGTTGTACCACGGTACCTATAATTATCTTCAGCCCATTGGTAATTAATTAGTAATAAGTTTTGCGAATTAAATGCAGTTGAACTTGTTGAACCGTCAAAAACCACTGTTAACAAAATGAAAGGTCAGTTAGGTAAAACTCATTCAAAGTTATTTTACACTTTAGTGATTAGTTTGTAAATTAAATGCCAAAAAAATGTATTACTAGAGCCTGCACAATATTTAATTTGTTGAATATGCATTGGCAATCGTAATTCAGTCTAGTGTTTATGTATCGTATCTTTTAATCAATGTTGTGATTCTGATTCCAAATAGGTTTTGGGTCTATTTAATTTTAAGTATAATTATAGCTATCTAATACTCTCTTCAGTGATGGGAGTTTAGATGGGAGTAAAGATGCTGACTTTACATTCAATAAAAATATGGAAATTTTGCACATTTTATTGATGCAAAGTATATTTTACAGCACACTAAAGTGTGCCGAGCTAATAGGGGTACAGCTTTATTGTGTGATTTGATGTTCAGTTGCTAAAAGAATTTTTGGCACAAATAATAATGCATTCTATCTAAATCGATTTAATTAACATCTTCCTGTTTCATATGTCAACTTACTCAATAAGCTATAGAGCACACCTAATCTTCCTCTGTAATAGTTCTCATTGACCTGTGCGCGTGGGAATCGAATGTGATACGGGTACGTTATATTGATCGCATAAAAATTTACTTGTCAATAAATATGCCACACTAAAAATCTGTGTCACTAAGCATTTCAACGAATTAGGGTTCGATTGATCATCATATGTAATTGATCCCAGTTATCTCATATTTATTCAAGCAAGGCCATATAGGCCAATGTAATACCTAATGGTTCCCCCTTCTATATTTAACGTTTAACGTAGCATACTATTTATTTTTTAAGTTAGTTACATACACAAATCTTTGACCAGACCAAACAAAAGATTCTTTTCACATTTGCCTTAGATCTATACAAGAGATAAGTAAATCATGCGCAACATTAAAGATCTCAATTTGCAAGTGTAAAAAATACGATTCATATAACATGCATATAGTTCCTGCGTGAAATTGATAGCTGACTGTTCATCAAACTAAATGTCTATTTACGTTGATTATTGTTTGTTACTACATAATGCTCACTGCACATACATTACTGCATATAGTTCCTGCGTGAAATTGATAGCTGACTGTTCATCAAACTAAATGTCTATTTACGTTGATTATTGTTTGTTACTACATAATGCTCACTGCACATACATAAATTTGTATCAATAAGCATTAATGTCAATGGAATAATTAACCTTGTAATAGGGATCCATGTCTGACTATAATAAATAAATAAATATATAAATAAATATATACATTACTGAACATGTAAGCTCTAATTATAGCATACATTATTCAACTTAAGCTAGGTGGGTGGCTTAAAACGGTGATAGATGATAAAACTGAAAAATAATGTGCTGAACTGATTTTACTTAAGAATCTTTTGTATATAATGATTGACATTTTTGGCTTCGGAGAAGTTAATATTTTGTGTAGTATGTAACAAAATAACATTCATTATATTATTCATATTACGCATCAATTATTGATAGTTTGATAAAAAATGATGCAGTCGATAATTGCCACGTGGTTATGTTTTAATAAAATTACAATAAAATTGAATAGCATGTAAATAAAATACGCTTAATTAACTTTGATGCGATAGCGAAGATTAGTGTAGGGATATTATTAGTTATTGCTCCTGCTACTATTATTCAATCATTTTTCATTAAAAGGGGTTTATTCATGAAGTAAGGTAGCTAAATATTGTAGATTACACAGTGAACAATAACCTTGTTATATAAAATGTAGGAAATATAAACAAAGGTTATAGCGTAACATCCGAACCTGCAGAAATCATAGCTTTACTCATATTACGCAGAATGCAAGATTATTGAGCAAGCATGCATAAAAATGGTTTCACAAAAATCAATATTTACATTTTTATCTTGTCTTCAAGTGTGGTTTAAATAACAAATATGTAATATTCAGAAAATTCGTGAGAATGTGAAAATAAAATGCACTTCCATTGTCCACATCCTTATCTTTTTGTGCAATAAAATTTTCAAATTTGTTGAAATTTAGGACAGTAAACATTAGTGATAGCCTGGTTAGAAGATTGTCCTCGTCCACGGTTAGCATGAGTGGAAGGTGGAATCCTTCATAAGATTTCTAAAATAAATAGAAACTGCAGATAATATCTACCGTAATAAACCGCTAGTTGTAAGAAAAACCATTGATTCAATAAAATAGCTAGTATCTAAACAAATGGTCAATCTTCATTTTTTTTCCTTTGTTTTTTTCAGCTTGAGTTCCCTTTATGTTTTATGCATTATACTCAAGCTGAAAAATTGGCATGTGATCCGTACAATTTCTTATTATTTTATCAAGTATTGAAATCACTCTGACGTTACTAACTAACATTGGTTCAGGTGGCAGGTGGTTTTCATATAACAGTTTACATTGGTTACGGCACGTGGCATGTGGGTTTGAGAATTATATACTTGGTGACTGACAATGAATAAACAGTGATCAACCCCTTTCCAAGTTTCGTACTCAAACAACTTGGAAACTGGATTATCATTTTTATGTGTACGCGTGATGGGACATAAAACAAAATTTCGTCATATAGCACAATAGCACTTCATCGCGCGTGTGCGTGCTCGATGTTTCCAACAACAATGATTAAGTTCGCTTTCGATGGAATTCCTTACTTATACTTCATTTCTACCAACCATCTGTAGCACAGGGATTACACAATCATTTCTAGAAAATGGGATAAATGTACGATGAACATAAAATGAACGCCCACACAAGTCGTGAAATTGGTTTTATGAGTGCCGTCTTTTTAGGCAAGGGAAATGCTCAGAACCTAAACCAAGCACAAGTCACAGATACTTAATTATCAGTTTCAAAATTTTGTTCACTGCAGGTGTGTTTTTCTTTTACAAAACAGCGTTCGCTATGCTACGTATAATTAATTTACTGAAGCGTGTCGGGATCGGTGTCAAGAAGCACTTCTTACCCCTTACAAAATTGTATTCAACCAACAGATGCAAAGAAAAATATAAAATGATAAAATATATATGTATAAAAAATATAGAAGAATTATTAAAATGAGTCATTGCTACATTGCAGTCGTTAGTTAGTGGTATGCACATGCTAGAAGTAATGTGTTATTGATTACATTTAGTCATCAATATTCGCGAAGCCAAAAACTTCATGTCCGAGCTCATACATTTTGAATCTAGAGCTAAGATATATTTATTTGCTTTTGAATAGATAATCATTCAAATTTATTATGTATAATTTCACACTGTTTATAAGTGCATCAATCAAGTTTAATGAAGATTCAGCAATCGCATTCAATGAATGAACGGATAGTTTCCTAATACACATTAACTCTTGCGCAATCAGAATACAAAATTGTCAAAACTATCGCTCATTATTGGTACGAATTTTCGAATTTTGCTTCATGACTGTTGCTCATTTTTAAGAACTATTCAAACTCAAGTATGAGTTGTTAGGAAATCAATCAGACAAAGTGATTTTAAATTCATGCATATATATTGACGAGTATTTTATACAGCTTATGCAAGTGACATTTTACATACGTGAAAAACATTTTTCGATGAAACATTGCGGGACATTGTTATGCACATATAAAGACAATCTGTTGTTGTACACTATTACTTTCACGAGGTACTTATTACACAATATTTACACTAAATGTATGATATTTACACATTCGAAATTGGTATTATGGCACGGTACATTGGTAAATGGTAAGAAAAGATCTAGGACCAGCCTTATTCCCTAATATCCTTTTCTGATCCGCTTTTTATCACTAACACTTTCGTCGATTTCCCTATAACCTTCATGGTTAATCTGTGAATTAAATCTACCAAAAGAAATACTCTGAAAACTATTAAAAGTACATTAAATTATTGTTTTTTTCTTCACATTGCTAAATCATCCGAACTGCTTATGTGCCCTATTTCCAAGCAATAAAAATAGCGGTCAAACTTTAAAGTTTACAAATGGCATATTGTTGATTCTAATAACAAAGTTAAACTGTTAAACATGATTCATTTTGAAAATTGGCTTGATATACATGAAAATCATTTTCTAAGAGCCGATTCACAGCCCCAGCCCAATACGATTGTCGATGCGTTGTGCTGTGCTGTTCCATACTAAAGTCTAAAGTGGTTGTAAGTGTAAGTAATATTGATCTAACGAGAGAAAAAGAAAAGTTTGATGTGCAAAAACCTTGAGTATCATTTGTGTCAAAGTTTTCGTACTTTCATCAGAGTTTCATCAATATTTAACTCTTTTCTGTGTGAACTTGTTTAATAAAAAGGATAGCTATTTCGGTGCGTATACACATACGCTTTGGTCAAATCCTTGACGAATGCACAAACGACTTTTTCGGCAAGGAGTCGAAATATAAGTTTTGTTGACCATAAAGAGAGGGCTACGTAGTTTACTCCGAATTTGGCAAACGTTTGAGCTAAAATAAAAAATTCCACTCCGACTGATGTTTTTATGAAAGCCAATGACGAACACCAAACTTTACACCGTCTTCTTGAGTCCTCTGTTCCATTCTGAAAATTTAGGTATACATATTTAAGTGTGCATAGTTCTAGATTTATTATGGGGTTCGCATCTAAAATCGAATATTTTCGAAATTGGCATATGTAAATATGGGGCAAATTACTTGACAAGCTCCAAACAGCAGAATGATTGCCATGATGAGTTGAAGAGTATAGACGAAAAATATTGCAATCCAGATAAAAATGTAATACCGTTGTACTGAAATGAGAAAAAAAAATGTTTAAAACAATAAATGTCATCATACAAGGCATTGTTCATTAAATTTTACTTGTGTAAGGGCAACTAAAATTTGCAGTTACTGATTTGCATAATTATTGGCTTAAAAGCCTCTTCCAAAGTATTAAAGCAACAATGATTGTGTACTTGTAAAACTTACGTTCATCTGTGAAGTAGTAAAATGGCTGTGGGTCAGTTATTATCCCATATTTGAAAAATAATCCGGTCGTCATATCTCCATCCTTTCCTTCATAGAACGCAAGCCTCAGGAGATAAAATCCCAGGAGAAATGTAGAAAAGAGCTGTTAAGAAATGACAGAAAATTAAGAAGTGGTCCAAAAGGGAAAATGTCAATGGCCTTTTAATTTATTGACTTACAATATCCAGCACAGCAATAATCCGAACGGCTGTTCGACATCGGTACGGATTATAACCGTCATCATTCCCCATTTGGGAGATCTCTTGACCTCCGTAAGCCTCTAGATACGCCAGTTGTGCAGCTTTATGGAAAAAAACAGCTCACGGCAAAACAATCTTCAAATATAGATCACCACTAAACCCTCCGTTTTTACAAAATGTTCACCATAAAAATTACTCTTTAAAGTAAACAACAGCTAACAAAACTTTTGGTTTAAAAATAAAACCTGGCTTTTAACCCCTTTTATCAATACTTCTAAACAAATTCATTAGCAAACTAAATCTCCAAAAAATTCTGAGTTCGGAACGGAGCCTAGCCCAGATTTGTACGTTAGGATAGTCTCAGTCTCATCTGGAATCTTTTAGTCATTCCTATTTATGCATATAAAATATCGGATCCAGTGCTCCAGTTGTTAAACGTATTTACGCATACCACGGGCAATCTAGCCTACAAATACACATTGCGTTGTGCAAGTGTCCTCTTGCTCTCTCTTTTTGTGCCCGGATGCATCCGACGACGGGTTGTTTCCCTTTTGTGTGTGTGCTTGTATCGGTGGTGTATGGATGCGCTGGAGTTTTTTGTTGTTTTTATTCTTACTCTCTGCTCATGGGAATATTCTATTATTTCGTCGTACCACGAATGATCACAACGAGAGCAACATTTTCCAAGTAAATGTCAGTCTATATTTATGTAAAAAGTTTCAAGTTATCTGTGGCAGTATGTCAGCTTGCTTGTTTGCAATATCATTATCATATTTATCTACTTCCCATGTATAACCCTAGTCGAGTAACGGAGGATATTGAGCTTTCGAAGAAAATGGATTTAAAAGGAATGGATATTATCCAGAAGCATGACTGTTCATTCTTCAAGACAAAGTTGTGCAATGCTATTCTTAGGAAGAGTGAATGGCAAATGTGTTGAGCTCAGTGGTTGGAGGGATGTCAGACGGGATCGTAAAATGTTGTTGCAAAATATTCACGTATTGGAGCACAGATTTCTCTGCTACGAAACGAAACAAAGCGTTGACTAATCCACAGCAGATCCATAAATACTGACTTCCGTTTCCGCCTATGAGCATAACGAGAAAGAAGCATTCCATGGGAAATATCCAATCGAGAAGGAATCTTGAAAAGTATCGCCATGCTCTGCATTTTACTATTGTTGTTGAAATATTGTTGATATCCTGTTTTTTTAAAAGACAACATAGTTTTGGTTACAATGTATCAGCAACACATCAGTGAAATAATTTTATTTTCAAAAATTACTTCTTTATCTATGTTGGTCGTAGCACTGACGAGACATAAAGCTGTAGCAAGTTGGCCCAAGTGCAAAATGTAAATTCCTATCCAGATCACGATACTGGGCGTGTCTGCAGAAATGAGTTTTTAAATTTACCAAGTTCACATGATTCTTGTTTATCTTTCGGGAATATCTAATCCAAGCAGAGAGAAAACCAAATAAATAGCTTACAACTGTAAAACCAGGAAATCAAACTGTTGGTGGTAGTTAAGCAAACTGCAAGAATCTGTGAAATGCATAAGAACATTAATACAAACATGCACAACCTATCCACCTTCTATTACCGCACACCAGTATTAAGTCTTTCTTGTTTTTATACAAGTCGCCAAAACCTATTGCTTGCGCTAACTTACTTACCACATCTAAAATTCCAATAACGAGCGCTTCCCTGCGACAAGAACTTAGAAAGTCGTCTTCATCATGCTCCATTGCTTTAACAATTTATAAATCCCGAAGACTTTGTAATAACCCAGCACAGTTTAAATTCACACAAGGAGAAGCACTGCATGCAATCATGCAACTGCGTGAATTTTTTAAATTATGTAGTTAACAAAACAATATTAGTCCATTTCCATTTGCAGTCTGAGCTGAGAACCTTCTGATTTCTAGATAATTTAAAGATTTATAAAACTCTGGTAGTTGGCCGTAGTCTTCAAGGGTAAAGATGATTGCTGTATGCTTGCGATTGCCTTATTGCCAGTATGGTCAATTTAAATTTGTGAAGGAATATTTTGTGAAGAATATCATCAAGCTTATATTATTTATTATATATTTTAATGTGTACACGCTGTGTGCTTATGCACGTGGTTCCTGATTTCTAACTGGTCCTTCGCACGTTGCAAGCAGACAATCCCAAATCAAATGCTGTAAACATTTTGCGACTTGACGACATGCCCAGAATGCTGGGCAAGGGATAAAAAATTCATTATACTTCAGGGAAAACCAGTTCTCAGGATTTTTCCCATTTGCATATGAAATCCTCAATGATCAATAAATATAATAAAAATGAAAGTTGTTAGAAATAAAAAGCACACCATCATATAAATGTGCATGTATATAAAAGAATAGATTCAAGTTCATTTTGTCATTCGAAAAGTGATATTCTTGAGTATGCATGCGTATACCTAGGTGGTCATTTAATTGTCTGCATTACATGTAAAAAGTAATTTTATAGGATTTCAATCATTTTGAAGAATTGGATATACCAGAAAACTTGTGGTATCAACCCTAAAGCCATGTAACAGTTTAGAAACTTGTAACACGTTTTATCAAATATACCCCGGAACTGATCTTTTAACGTACATCCAAAATCCAAAACAGTCAAGTTACTGTAACATACATACTTCAACAAGTAATTTGTTCTAATTTTAACATTATGAATCATCTCCGATTTTAATTTACAGCAAGAAAATCAATCACCGCTCGCAAAGTTAGCCCTCCATTCACCATTTTTGTTTACATATGAGTATCCAACGCATAAACAAAGCAAGCATGTCTGTTCTTTGGGTAAAAACTGTAACAAACATGCACGCTATACGAACGTCATTCAAGCACATGTGAAAATATCTACATTCCTCAAAGGAACGAAATAAACGGTGGCTCAGTGAAATCGCTACATTTACTAGGAGACGCATTCCGATTATCCATTACAGCCAAGTCGCTAGCAGCGATCAGCGCACATATTCATTCTCATTCTTGTCGTGATCCCATCACCCAAGGCAGTTTTTTTCCTTCAATTCACTCCTCTCTGTGTTTAAAATGTGGGGACGTAAAACTGAATAGATTTTTGGGCACGGCACACTACCATCTCTCCACTTGGTTTACTCGAATATTAAAGCGTACATTGAACAGTGAAACATTTGTACTTCCATCCTGGGAATGAGATGATGTTATTGCAGCAGAGAAAGTCCACAAAAGATTACCAGCGCACACATACAGATGAAGGCATTATCAAACTCGACTTGCTTGCCATATCATACCAAAACGGTTTCCGTCCATGTCCATACCAGCTGTAGAAATGGATATATCCACAATAACACACTTTAGCCCAATATACCATTCCCTCGTTGCATTGATACATAAACATGAACGTCCGTCCTAACGCACGTTGAGAGTGCACACATAGCGTGTAGCATGAGCAACATTATTGCATTGCATCGGTCGGATAAACCTCGACATAAACATTTTTTTCTCTCCCTCATACATTCCTTCTTATTTGTAAAAGTGTGAGAGTTGGTATGATAATATTTGAGAATGGCTAGTGCTAGTATTATTATTAGTTTAGTAAAAGGCAAACTACTACGCTACTATTCCACAGCTCCAAAGAGTATTGCCGCTGCTCATTTCGCCTCTGCTGTTGCTACCACCACAGTATTATTATCATCAGTAATAGAGTACATGTTTCATTTGTGCTATATGGATTGGCAAATAGTGATAGAGTGGAAGGGAATGTATAGGAGAGACCACAAGTTAATAATGCAGAAAGGACTTAGCACAGTTAAAACTTGCTAATACCTTTACTACCACAGTGATCTCTGTAAAGCCGACAAAGTTGGAGGAATAAGTGTGCAAAGGAGTGTGGAGTGCACTATAGTTGTTATTTTCCCATTTTTCTCAACTTTGTACAACCAGTGTGCACACATTTTCCCAAATACTCGGCTCAATTCACAAATACGTCTTATTTAAATGGGATATATCTGCAAGCATATGTATTAGTATAGTGATGCTTATGATAGTGGAAAAGCGCATGGATTGGATGTGTGTGGTTTGTGTATATGTCAAATAGTGCTCCACAACAGTGCTACTCTGCTTTCTACCACTACTGCTAATGCTCCTCTCACCAATGAATTCCTTCTATTAGATTTCCTTTAAATGAGAGAGACAAGAGACTAAAAAAACTACCGCATGCATGGCCTAATTTTTGAGAAAATTCTACTATTCTGGAACTGCCAGACTCATACATACGTATGTAATATGCAACGTATTTGTTGTGTTTTAGAGTGAAATCCCCTCAAACCTAATTCTTATTTTCTTATCTGTAGTAAAGAGGGGAGAGAGAAAACAGGAAATTAGTCTGTTTAAAAGGTACATTAAATAACAGAGTTTGGAACGCAAGCTTCAGAATCTGGTAAATGATTAACAAATATATTTCCAACAAGCTCACTCAACTCATCAACGCCCCACTAAAAACATGCAACCCTAAAGTTTACATGAATATCTGTTTGTACAAAAAATCTGCAAAAGGGGAAAAAGGACAAGATCCTAGAACTGGTCAGATATCATAATCTTTGGTGTTTACATAAGCACCATTTGTTTTTCTTTGCCAAATATGCGAGTTTATTTTAATATATTTATGGACTAGTCTGCTACTGTGCTTTGTGTAAAGGGAAAAAAACTGTTTAAAACCAAATCGCTTCATATTCCATTCCCAGTTCGCGTTTTAGAAGAGAATCGACAGCTTTCTTTTTTTCTCCCGTTGTGGTTTTGTGCTTCTACAAATAGATAAATCCCTTTTTCATGATCATCGTAGATTGTGCGTCAGCAAATCCAGAGCAACGCAGTGCTTCGTAGGAATAGAACTTTTAAATAATTGATTATTTGCATGATTTTTACATTACGTTGTCACGAGAAGAGATTGAGTTTGTCATTCCAGGTGTGCACACTTCAAGTCATAGAAAAGACAACATACGTCTGAGTGGTGGATGCATCCGGATGTGAAGTATCGAAGAAAATTAAAGGCGAAAGGGTATCGCGACAGTCAATCGCATTCGTTTTATTTTAGCCACTAGCTCTCATTCAAGTTTACGGCTTGGCATATGCTTGGGGCTTAAATTGATGTAGACTTAAATTGTTCATCAGAGCAAGAGCATCTTTCAATTCATTGTCATTCGTATAAAAAAATTGCATTGGACCAGTTTCGCAACCCACGTTTATTAATTCACCAACGATTTCCATTACACGAATAAAAGTGGAGAGTGAAATTCTCGTTATCTAAATTGTCACTGGTTTGCATTGGAGACATCCCCTGAGCTCCCTTCGAAATTTGTCGCTATTGACTTTTGACTGTGAAACACAAAGAGTGTGTGGAAGGTTGTGAAAGGAACTGGGGTGAAAGTGCAATGTCTTCTTCACCTCCAGCTGGGCAACCCGTACCCTCATCAAATCTGAATACTTCCAGTGGCGTGAATGCTAATACCAACCCTAGCAAAGGAAAGCCAAGGACTTTTGGAGGGATCAGTTTTGAAGCAGAGTCTTTACCAGAATTCAGCGAGTTTGAAGATTCCGACGCAGGAGACTCCAACAAGCAAAGGTAAACCATGCGATATCCTCATCTTGCTAATCATTTATGTAAAAGTCTATCTAACTTGATAATATTTTGGACTGTTTTGTCATTTGCAGAGTGGAGTGAACTAAACATTTTATAACGCAGACTGTGTTTGGCAAAAATTTCATCAGCTAACCTTTGCGCAAATAACGACAAAAAGCTGCTAAGCCTATCCATATCGTGTGTTTACTAACGTTTGTTCAAATTTTGAACTTTGAAAAGTTTTAATGTAGTACTAATAGCAAGTTATTAGTATAACAGGATAAGTTTACAAAGGAAATATATATTCAAAAGTAATTTTGTGGTGCCTGCACTAAAAATAGGTTACGTTTTTACATTTAAAGATATTTTGTAAAGGATATTAATGTTGTATATGCACTCTCTCTCTCTCATCTCCATTTACCATATCGTATAGAAATCGACGTAGCTGTTTTTGTATGATTTGTATATTAAAATTTCAACCAAAGGTACTCAATCTCAAGTCAAAACTGTACTCAGCAATAATACATTAATTGTAAGGTAACCAAAATACTGTGCAGCTACAATTTCAGTGCTTTATTTACATAATATATTCTTAAACTTGAAATAGTTACACTTGCATTTATAATGCTCGTAGCTTTATTACCATAAACGGGATAAAAATACAAATTTTCTCAAGTTACTCTCACCTGAACTAATTACAAAATAATTGTAATTTATAAAAAAAATCTTGACTGCATTATTCCTAGTAATAAATTCAAACATAACTGAGGGTACTGAAATTCCGTTTGTAATTTTGATATTGATAAATTGCTCTGTAAATTTATTAGGGAAAAATATTTGAATCTGTTTCCCGTCCTGGCTTTGAGTGCCGTTTAATTCTTATTAGTTTTTTTTAAACTGGTAGCACTCGTGTGGTAGTTTGTGTGCGTCATTTACGATTCCATGTTAATTCAGAGTCTGATTACCGATTATGGTGTTATGTTACTGTACCTTTTAGCCATTATCAGAATTTCTAACTGAATATTGATATTTCTCCTGTGAGTCTTTGTGAAATGTAATTTTCAACTGATCCATTTTCTAATATATAATCTAAGAATTGTTATACTGCTAAATAAGATACTGCGTTGAAAAGTTCTCCGCTTCGAATAATTTTTTTTCGAGTGTGCTCTCGTTTCTTTAACAAAAATCAAAATACTTTCGGAGTGGGAAGCAACTAAATCTCATAATCTTGAGTATTTGGATATTCTTGACTTCAGGAGGCCTTCAGAGGGGAAAATGGCTCCGGTCACTACAATAGAAACTGTCACCATAAGTAGACCACTCAAGGTAATGTAAATTTCACGATATTTACTCATTTTTTCATGCTCCAATTTGCTTACGCTGTGCAAAAAGAAAGATTGGTCAAAAGGTTTCCCTTTCTGCTTGCATTTATGCTATCCAAGAATTCTTGTATATTTTTTTGGATGCGGGCGGATGAGAATATATAAGTGCTTTTATTCAATCTCTGAAATGTACAAAAGCTTCAAATATAACATTGACTGACTGACGAGATGAGTAGCTTTCAGCGGTATACAATCATCATAATTTCATGTTGAAAAAGTAGAGCAGAAAAGCGAAATTAATCTAGCATTATGACGGATCCATCAGACTATGTTTGTAGCATTGACAGTTTTCAATTTATTATGGATAGACATGTAAAGAATCACTCGCCAAAATGTGCTCTTTTAATAGAATAATGTAGAAGTACTTCTTGTACAGCATACGTTGGCAAATTGACAGCAACAAAAAAAAGGCCGTCAAGATCGGCTCGAGGAAAGGAAACTGCACTGGAGCCAACAAATGAACGAAGGATTTACATACTCCTTGCTTGAGGAGTTTCTAAAAAGAAATATATTACATAGCTTGTAACATTATGACAGTTTTCCACTCTTTTCCACCACCACTGAAGAAGTATAGACGCCGCCCTATCTCAAGAAGGCTTGTTACTCATACATATTTCCATCGATTAGTGGATGCATGTGAAAAAATGATTCACTTCGTGGATATAAAGTTATTTTTGTGTATTTTGATCCAAGTTTTGACTGCGTTATGATGGTTGCGAAATATGCACGTTTTGATGATGAGCCATGTGCTTTTTGAAAAATGTACTTTGTCAACAAGGACACTTTTTTTGAACGTTTAGTCTAAATTGTGGCATCTGCTGGTAATCAGATAGGAAGACAGAGTCAGAGTCAGAGTGAATACATTTTGGGGGCAGGAAGTCTTTTCTTACTTAAACATAATTAGCATACCATTAACCCCAATTGGAAAACACTCTTTTTACTATGTATGAATTCTTATAGGATATTTCATAGTCTGCTCACATTTGGTGATGCAAATTCTTCATGAGCTAGCTTATAATCGATAAGCTATAATGATTAATAATTTTCGATTTATTTAGATTCCGTTCTAATAATTTTATGTCGTTTCAAGATAAATATTGTACAGATGCGTAACGTAATGTACCACATATTATTTCATACGTCAAAGGTGTGCTATGAGAATATCTCAGAGAGAAGAGAATACACCGAAATAAGTACCTCTTGACCTCTCAGTCAAATAATTCCATGTAGCCAACTCAACCCTCTTACATCCTAGGTTGTAGGGCATTTTACACTATTGGCCTGATCAATGCTAGTCACTTATTTTTCCACTCATCACATCCTCTTTGATGTTACGCTTAGTTTCAAACGTAGTGTGAGTAGAGTGGAAATTCTGTAGCGGAACGTTGGAGAAGTTCATTTTCCCACTTCTATTAGTCCTCTCGTCTTGACAGTCTGGTATTTGACGGGGTTGTCGCACGCTTCCAATTCACTCCGAGTCTGTTTCTTTAGTTTCTTATGCTCAATAGTACAGCTTCAAAAGCCAGCATCACCTTTCTCAAACGAGGTGTTGATAAATTCCATTGATGTTCCGTCGCCATTCCGCAAATGCGTGAAGGTTCCAGAAAGTATAATGGTGTAATGCGGGAGTGTTATGGACACTGAATTTTGTCCAGTGATATGTATATCATTAATAGATCTCATTCCATATAACGGAATTCAAACTAGGAAATTTGGAATGCTTTCATAGGAATGCGACTTTGCTACATTACGACTGGTCGAACTTTTATTATAATATCATATCTGGAGTGAAGCTATAACGTTACCTATCAAATTCATGAAATAAATTCGCTCATAAACGTAATGCGTTATACGTTATATGAATGGAAATGAAGGCGTTAGGATATAATATGCATAGTATATTGTATCATTGACTTGACCTGGTTGAATGCACTGAACTGAATACATTATGTAAGTGAGAAGCGTAACGATTCCAATTCCAAAGAAGCTGCTATTAAGTCTGGAGACGATGTGGAGCTTAGGCTTAGTGTCGTCGAGAATGTGGTTTTGGCAGCATCCGCTTTCCCCTCCTAACCTTCCATCGAGTTCTATGCAAGCGGAGCTTTTTGCAGCAAATGATCTGTAATACAGTGGTGGAGTGTGAAGGTGTTGACTAACTTTCTCGTTCTCGTAGCGTTTTTCTTCCAACTTTATATTCGAGGTGGTACCGTTGCAAGGGGGAAAGTAGTTCGTTTCGCGGTTTTCTCTTTCAAGGTTGTTTATATGTCAAGACCAATTTTCATTGTCATACGCCCGACTCTGTTACCGCACAAAAATAAAACTATTCGAATATCTCTATTCCCTGAACCATTTTATTCTAGTGGTGTCTATATCTGTGTGAAGTGGTGGTGGTAGATTACCGACTGGAAGGGAACGTCATTTCCATACATGAGACGTTGGAAAAGTATAGCATCTCATGGAACTGACATTTGGATGACAATTTCAGGAAATTCTTTTTTCTAGTTTAAGTAAACCATTGAATGAAGCTGTGTTTATGAAGGACAGGATGCTGAAAATGGTATGTACGCTTAACTTCCTTAGAAAGTTTTAACTTCACCTTTTAAGAATGTTATCACATCCTCCCAGGAAATGACTGGATATCAACGAGCTATTATTATTATTGTAGGATTAAATTACCTAAAAAGGTAAGATAAACGAGGAATGCGCTAGGTAAACTCGTAGACTATCGTGTTATTCCATGAGCTGATAATGAGAGCTATTAATCTCACTCCCATCCTTGAGGATTATGAGAAAAACCTTGGGATACTAATTCGGAATGTGTCGAAACAGTGGAGAGCACGTAGAGCACGTAGCTGCCATTTACTGTCAAGATCCAAGATTACATTTATCTGTGTATTCCTTAATGTGCTCTTGTGTGTCGCGTTTTGTTTGCGCCCGTTGTTTCCGCCATTCTACCTCGATAGCGAGAAAATATATGACAACAAAAAAGGAGACGATGGGCATAAATAAAAGAAGAGTAGTACAATCTATGAGTTTGTCTTTCTCTTTGCCACATATCTGCCAAAGTGCTCTCAATACTGTGTATTGCTTTCTTGTCGCTGCACACCGCATGAATTTTAATATAAATTCTAGTCATGCCTGGTATTCTTTCGTGGACCAGTCTCTCTTCCTCTCTATCAGGTAGGATATTTTGTCGGAGGTTCGCAGATACAAAAATGAAGGGCGAAAATGAAGGCAAAGAGATCAACCTGACATTTGACACGTTTCACTTGTCTTGTCGAGTAGGCTTGGGAGGATGAGATGGGACAATAAGAAATTGAGGTCGATGATATGGAGAAATATTCGTCGTCGCTGTTCACTCTCTCCCTTCTTAAGTTACGCTTGATGCATAAAAGTGATATGTTATGTGATATTATATTACTCTTTTCTTGACCTCATCGGCATGCCGTGTTGTCTCATGGAATGCCTTTTTTCTCTCGCAAAATGACTCTATTTCCTGTGGAAAATACACAGTCGTTTGGAAAATGGATCGAGCGCTGAGAATATTTTTATGCGTATGTTCTCCAGCACACCTTCGATTGCCTGAGATGCCGAGTATTTTTAGGATATTACAGAGTAAGAGAGCCATGATCAGAGAAATGGAGAAACATATTGTTTTTACTTTATCTGTCACACGTGTACATTCGGATTCCGGATGGTGGAATGCAAAGCTGGAAAAATACTTTTTTTTGCTCTTTTTCGCCCTCCGCTGCTTCCTTAAGGCGGAGAACGATATTCTATCTGCGGTTTAAAAAAAGTAGATTTGTCTGTAAAATTTACGATGCCAATGCAAGCTTAAATATAAGAACCGTAGGATGGTCGATATGTGTATTCTTAGGAAAGTATAATATTAGGTGATATGTTGAGAGTAGGAGCAGATGCTGGGAGTATGCATGAGCGTGACAACTTTAAAAAAGTAGAATATAAAGTGGTGCGGTGTAGTCGTACATTTTGTGAGCGAGACTTGTATCTCATCTCAAGCCTTTAACTTCTTACCGCAATACTACGCTTGCTGCCTTCTCCGCTCTCTCAGAGAAGAAAAAAAACAGAAAAAACGTAGATATTTGAGACTTTTCGAATTATCCTTTCCCAATGCATAATTTCACATGTAGTCATTCTTAGTGGATTCTGGACCAATTGTCGAAATGCACTGTGTATGTATTTCTGGTCAATACGCCTTAGGCGAACTTCTCAAATCCTGTACGAGGATGATGTAAGACGAGGAGAGTATATATGAAGGAATGTATAATATTGCATGCATATAAGTTGAAAACGCAAGGCCACCCTTCTCGTCACTTCTTCACTTTTGTAAGTCGTATAGTTAAAGGGAAAAATTTTCCATTTTCCATTATCATTACTAGAATACATTAGTGCACAGTGTGCACACAAGCTCCATACGTATTTTTTTACTCGATAGCCTAGCTCTTTTCTAACCCTATGCATTTATGCAACTTAAATCTCCATCGTGCCCTTCCTCTCTGTGGATGAGGAGGAATATCTAGGTAGGTACACTACTTGAAGAGCTCTTCTTCCAACAAAAAAATAAGTTCAAGGTATGGGTATATATTTGTGAGTTGGTAATTATCATTATATCTTCTGAATGCATTTTCTTCACGTCGGCATGGTCGGCATTGTTGGTTAGTTAAAGTACAATCTTTATATGGCTTCCCTCTCTTTTTTTCCTCTACAAAACTCATCCACACAGCAGCAACACTTCCATTAGCAAAGTACTCATTACAAGTTACATTTTCATTGCAGAAAAGAGTAATATATCCATTTGGCTCTTTAATCAGCATCTTCTCTTATACATCAAATTTTATTTCGACTCTGTGCACACTCATAATAATATCACAACTACACAGGGAGCCACAATCACCACCACACAACAGGAGCCTGAAGGGAAACCGTAGTAAATATTATTATCAAGGATACGTGCTGTAAGAGTGGTGGAGAGGGTGAGTGAGATGGCAAATCTCTCAATAGCACCAACCATAACTCTTTTTTGATGATGATCACATCATACTTTTACTAAACACAGGTTTTCGTTTGTCTCTTGTTTTTTTCCTCCTTCCCAAGTTATACATCCATTCCTCAAGTTACAACTCATTGTCAGTTTTCCTTGTATCGTTGATTGTGTTTCACTTTTACAGTCGAATCAGACAATGCCTTCATTCGCATATCATATTGGGAACACACTTGTATCTGATCGCCATTCATGAGTAGGGGTGCTTTGTGCAAAGACAAGTTTTTCACATCACATATGAGATGATGCTCACTCAAAAAGAGTAACATGAGTTGAGGATGAAGCAGTCAAATTACAGGAACCAGTGGAAAACATCAAAGTTAGACAGTTCAAGAAAGGAAATCTGATCAGAGCTGAATACGAAATTACCAAATAACTTTGGTTTCCGTCCTTTTTCTCTGTTCGTTTTTTCCATGTGTTGAGGAGTGCAAAAAGCCGTCAGCGCAAATTATATGCAATTACACGAGTCTAAAAACAGTTTTGGTTTGGATTGGCAGTGAAGTTTAGGTGTTTAGAGGGGGGAAGAGAGTAAACGAGTGTTCAGTAAATGATTTCATTTCCGACTAACTCAATTGCCTGTGTTGTACTCAAATCACAAAAAAGCCATAGGTTTTATTTAGAGTTCTGGTGAAAAAGGAAACTGTGCTCAGACTGTTGCCAGTGGAGTGCTAAATGGAAACCGTAAAAATGGTTGTATAATGGATCATTATTATTCGTAGTTGCTTCGCTGGTGGAAATGCGTGTACGTAATAGGTTCAATTTTTATTATGAGGAACATTTATAGATGGTATAACATCAATTTAACTTATCTCACACATGTTTCTCTGTTTCTGGATGACGAATGGGAAAAAGTGCGATTGAGAGTAGGATTGAATTGGGAATTGTGCTGAGTCGGTTTAATAGTTGTTGAGAATGAATGAATGACTCAACAACAATAGCACACAGCGCCAAGAGCAAAAATTAGTTTTGACCACGTAGCCACGATGGAATGCGGCTTTGGCAATTCTTACCAGTGCAGCAGACTCAATTAGTCAGATTATTTTGTGGAGAGATATTTTCTCAAAGAAATGAGCTGTGATTTGTGTTGAAGACAGAGGGATGCCACGGTTTTCATCAACATTCAACTTGATGTTGATGATGAGCCAACACGTTGTTGCTCTTCTTGCAGTTTGAAGGTTTTTCTTTTGATAAAGAGCGTGACTGCAGTGGATATATATTGTTGATTTTACTTTTTGTTTGTTTGAGAGCTCACCAGATTTTCGACCAGTTTATGGAATAAATTTTTCTGATAAAATCAAACAATTTTGGGAGCCAATGTTGTTGTGTTTTTGTTGCACATGAGGAGAGATGTGCAGTGCAAGATAAAATCAGTGAGTGGAGATCGAAACATTTCTAGTTTGCTAGGACGGTTGTCAAAAGTATAAACTGCGCATGTGCTGTTCTACCAAGCATAAAAGTACTTAAGTTATATATGTGGTTTTCTATTTGTTCAGTTCATGGTCATCCATCAATGTCAGTTAATTTGATTTGAAGGAGTGAGATGCACAAAATGAGAATCATCTTTGAATTTATCTAATTGGGTGTGCATGTGTTTGAATAAGAACCCCTTGTCGTATATGTAGGTTGTGGAGGGTTGGGTGATTTATTTTATCTAATGTAAAAATATTAGTGAAACGGTCAAGAGTCAAAGATTTGTCGTCAAAATGAATAAATCATACAACAAAGCTGATACATTATCCCCAAGTGATACTTTACGATCTCAATCCTCCATCAGTTCCCGAAGCCGTAGTCCAGCTGGTGTTTACCGTCCTCCGACCCTGGATCGCAGACAAAATCAGCAGTACAAACTTAACGAAATGGATCGAATAGATGAAAATGCTATATCTGTAATTTCTCCGCCATCTCCCGAGTACAGTTTTGCTGGAGATGATGGGGAGAACCTCAAATTATTTCCGAAACGACTTCCTGATTGGCTCTTGACGAGCAGTACGAATCCCTACCAATCGCCTTCCACTTCCCTTTCAAGAAGTCCTAGAAATATCCAGTCAACAAGTAGTGATAGTAAACCTCTGTTAATAAATAATGGTAATATGTCAAGTGCCAGTGGAAGGAATGGAGCGTCTCTAAATAGAATAAGTAATGCTAACGGGACAGGAAATGGAAGAAGTGAAATGAATGGAGACAGAAATAGTGCTAGGCCAAGTAATGGTAAACCACATTTCCAAAGATATAGTCAGCGGCGAAGGACTGGAATCAGATTGGAGTCTTTTCAGGTTGAAAGCAAACTTTACTTCCGTCAATGTCCGTATTTTCGTCTCTTCTAACTCTACCTTCTGCAAAATTTCTATCTCGCTGAATATGATTCAATTGCATTTTAATGATTGCCAGTCTTGACTCTATACTGTATTGGATACGAACAGTTATGACTTGATAATCTTCACAAGCCTTTTTACCTCTGCCAGACCACGTCATGCTGCTTCTACTCACGCTTTCCGGGGATTCAATAATATTTTCAGACAATACTAATTTTCATCTAGCGTTCTGTGTTTCTAAACAAACTTCTATCGTATACGACTCATTCGTACTAGTCATCATTAATTAGTTTTTTTGTACATATCGCGAAGAACTTTATCATAGATTTGAACTTGACTTGACTCATACAAATATGCACAGGTGCCGCTTAGCATGTAGACATAGAAGAGGTTAATAATCTAGACAAATGTATGCGTGCTCTAAAGGCATTATTGTTTTAAGAGGAAATCTCTTTCTGAAGCATTCCAGCGTAACGCCATAGTATTAGTGACTTGTTATCAGCTCAGAATTCAAATGTGTGAATCCTCCTAGACCCTACTTATCTTCCATTTTGTATCAAGCCAAAAAAATGCACTTGATTCTAGTGTTTCGTTCGAGTAGTCGATTTACCCAGTGAAACATATTATCATATCTCGATCTGACTCCATACATATACTTAAATAGATTGTATAAGTTTCACAAGAGATGATACATAATAATGTTTACAAAAAGGAAATCTTTCATAGCTTGTTATTCTTCTCTCAATATTTCTTTATCTGTTGTTGCGGCAAGTGTGGCTAATTTGTAAATTTGGTATACGACTTGGCGTGATTCCTGTATGTCTTTCTTGATTCGTGCTTGGTGCTAATCTTTCTGGTTACGTTGGAAGACAACAGTGAAGTCATTCATCTCGTGTTTCCCCTTTGCTCTTCGAAAAATCCCTGTCTTACTCATCCTCACTGTGATACTATCATCACATGAATGACTAGTTTAGCTTAGCTTGAATTCTAGATGCAAGGGAGCATGGAGTGGGGCATGAGTAATGGAGGAATGTTTCCTGTGTGCTTGTTGATCCGGTCGGTGAGGAGAAAAAAATATGCATTTAGTCAGCTTTAGGGTTTGTTTCTGAGCGTCTTTCTATGCATCTCCTTCTGTCCGACTAACTGTCTCAGCTCAAGTTCTCAAATCGAACACGAATCACATTAACATTTTTTGTGCTCAAATTTCTCATTTGCCCAATATAAACGAGTACAGGAGGCGAGGATGACGTATTGTGGTGAAGAGAAAACGCGATTTTTACTCTTCTAAATGCTTATGGCAGCAGCGTTATCAACTACAAATCGTCACAAAATATCAAGTGGAGTTTATAGCAAAGTTAACCTTTAACGCCACTACATGTACATTTATCACATGCATATGTGTTCGTACTTGTAGATTCTTCGAAACCCACATATGGTCCACATGAAGGAAACAGACTCTCATATATTCGCATAAAACGCACAAGCATAAAAATATGTAAAGTTTTGTTAGAAAGTATGAAGCTAAAATTACCACGATTACATATGTGAATACAAATATGACTGAGAATGTAATTAAAGTCTTGTTTTATATACACGTGCAATAAGTTGGATATTTTAGGTCAGACAAGGGTTATGAAAAAGTTATTGTTTCGAGATGAAAGTTTGAGAATGCGTATGTAGAGAAAATTTATGGACATCTGGTGCTTGTGACATCTTCGCTGTTTGACAGTAACTGTTTTAGGGAAGCCGAATGAAACCTCGACGAAAATGGTTACACCTGTTCGTCCCCTTTTCATTTTAGTATAGTCTGTACTCTGTACTGCATAAAATCGGTTTGAAACGAAATTTTTATGCGTGTGTAAACGACAATACAAAACGATCGTATGTAGTTTCCAATTTATTCTTAAGTCAATGGTGGTGCCAGGTCAGAAGTAATTAAAAACGAAAAAGTGCCAAGTGTTAAAAAGATGTTCCTCATTCAACCTTTCCGCACAAGAGGAATTCGCAAAGAGCTCTCTTCTGACTCAAGTAATGCATTCGATCGATGAAATATTGTGACATGTTACAGAACTGGGCGTATGATTGACATTGCGGTTAGCCGACGAATGACTTTCCATGTGCTTACTAAACAACTCTCCGCTTTCCTGCTAAACGTCAATCTTTTTGGAGTTGTGGTGGTGGGTCGTCTTTGTTAGAGCTGGCAAGCCGCATTAATTAGACATTTTAATCATTGATAATGGCAGTAAATTGTGGGTCTAAGGTGAGAAATGTGTATCTTCAATTTGCATAAATTTTCCTCTTAGATTACAATCTTATCTTGCTTTTCTAGTTTTTTTTAATCGAGAACATGCCTTTGGCTTCTTTAACACTTTTTTTTCTACTCAAATGTGCAATTTCTTATCTGCAATGATTGCGATTACCTATGCTTTAATTGGCAACAAGTGAGGTTGGCACCTGAAACGCTATTTATTAAATGTTCATACGTACCACTTGGAGGTACTACGTAAGCATTGAAAGATCTTTTTATTATTATTATTTGTTTGCATTTCAATGCTTGCTTGCTTTGTTTGCTGTGGAGCAACTATAGACATTGAAAAACTGTTTTTGTTCAAGTTTATTTAAATGCATTGATTTTTAACTTTTAAAATAGGTGATAGCTTTCATTTGTGGCTGCTTTGCTGGTATCCTTCTCTTGATGGGATTGGCTGCCTCAGAATGGCTCATTGCAGATGGGTACAGACAAGGTAAGTTTTTTGTTTAAACTCAACATCATAAAATGTGGTGAATTAGGAATTTGAATAAAAACAATGCTATGTGGAATGTGGAGAAAAACATTTTTCACGTCGGAGCGTATTTGAGATTGTTGGATAATTGGCCACGCCACAATATTCTACTGAGATTTCTCACAATAAAAATTAATAAGACGATGGAGCATAGCATGTTATAAGGACGCAATGATATCAGCATTTTTTATCTTCATTTTGACTCTTATCATTCAAGTCGGGCATAGCCCTACAAGGATACTTCCTGTGTAAAAACAGAATTCTGGAAAAGGTTGGAAAAGGAAGTTTATTGTGTAAATAGTATCGAGGGCACGCCAACCAACTCCCAAAAACACGAGTACTCACTCACACATACATCTGCCCACCTCCACGCTTCACACATCCTTAATTGTGTTTGAGCAACCTGTGAAACATGAATAGTAGAAATAACCGGAAATGAAATTTCCTTACTTGTAGAAAAACGTGATGGTGGTTCCGTGGCTGGTTTAACAAATTATGAACATTGTTCAACCTGAAACCTCAATTACCCTCCAATTTTTCCGTTGGTTGAGCAATCATATATGCATATATTTGGTTACAATCTCAAATGATTCTTCTCACATTGCATTGGTTTTTTTGTGGGAGTCTTGGCATGAATGAATTTATAATTTTACGATATTCAATCTCCCCACAGGTCTGTTCGTGTACTGTGTGGAGAAGAACGCCACAAATGTGCCATTCGTTACAGTAGGTAACGCAGAGCAGTCTACTGAAGGTTGTCATCGGATCGACCTGAATTTTCAAGGTGTGCATTTATACCTTTCAACGTCGCATTATGTGACTCAGATTTATGTGGATTAAATCGACAAAATCATGATGTAGAATGTCTGCAACTATGGCTCCTATTTTGATATGTTCTTACAGGATATACTGTGGTGGCAGCTGGATTCTTCCTGCTCAGCTTATTTGTGGACCTTTTCGCAACACTTCTGACAGCTCTGGGCCTGAGGTGTCGGGATCCCAATAAAAAATACAAGTACTATCGCACCGCCGTCTACGTAATGGCTGTAGCGTGTAAGTATTCCTTCTCTTTCCAATTATCACATCTACCCATATAAGAATTCATCTAGAGTAGAGTTACTTAATAATATGGGAAGAAGCAATGTGTCATTCCTCCAGGGTATGACAAGATTACTGCACACCTCCAATTCTAACCCTTGAAAAAAAGTAATAAAAATGGAAATTGCAATATTCGTTTCGAATCCTACTAGCCTAGCGTTCATTGATCATATATACATTTAAAAGATTAGGATGGCTATAAACTTCTATATATGGATTTGAGCAAACCATGTAGATATATTTATGAGATTTTTAACGTTCAGTTTGCAATAAAAACACAATATGCGAACACATTTAAGAGTTACGTTGCAAGTGACGTTTGTAATCTTCCTCATAGTCTGTTATTATTTCTAATGCCACTGTTACGAATTATAAGAGGAGATTGCTTATTCGCTAGTTATTTATTCTTACCCCTTCCGGCATCAAGAGTCAACATAGATATCAGTGATATCAGTTGATGTATGCACGGATCGTGTGAAATTCTATGCTATATGAGCATCTGAAATAACATCCTTGCCAAGAGAAAGTAATAAAATGTGGTATTTCCATTATTTTTAGTGGTATTGGTCCTCGTCGCATTGGTTGTGTACCCTGTATGCTTCTCACAGATCATGGATAAAAGTAAGTGGTTTTTATTCGTATATGTTCACATTTTCCTTTTAAATATTACGTCGCTCATAACTTCCTTTAAAAGAGAGAGAGAGAATCTCGAGAGGAAAGTAATTTACTACATGGGATAATTACAACGTGCGCTTTTTAATCAGTTTGTTGTGCACACTACCTCTCTCTCTCTCTCTCTCTCTCTCAAACTATGCTATCAAGTGCTTGCATAAGTTTCAAAAGGAAATTTATGATATTGTCCTCTTCATGAAAATCTAATTCCTTATCTCACCCATTGTGCAGTATGCTGATAGCAACAACAAAGTGTAACGGAGCTATGTGTACATGCGATACATGTATCACCTAATGCAACATACCATTTTCAATCTGTCGCTGTCTCTTCACTGTACACTATATTCACGCAAGATATTCGTTTTTTTCCTGCTCGTTAAAATTATTATTATTTACTTAGCCTGATAGAGTCTTATTATAATTACAAAGAAAAATTACTAGTAATAACCCACCAGGAGTTGGTATCCACGTTATACAATTTTCAAAGATATGCACATCATTAACCACGGTTTAGCTCTATTTATATTTCTCTATCTTTCATGATATACAAACAATATTACACCAAAGGTTCAATATAAAATTACAAGGTTTCACTTTGTAGCATCAAGAGAGTTGGCTATTGTAGAGGTAAGAGATGAATAATGCATGATACAAGAAGTAGTTCATTTGGTTTACGATTTTGATAAAGCATTGTAGATTTTTGCTACTTATGGCTAGACCACTTAGTTTCATTTCAAGGAATTCGGCAGAGCATCCTGTTTTTATATAATGAGAATGAGTTTAAGGCAGAAATTCTGGTGAATACTGATCGGATAAATGTTTAAACATGATTTTACTTTTACTCGAGCTCACTTTTAAATTTTAAAAATGATCCGAACCCTCTACTAATGATATGATATGTTAGATAAATACGAGTTTTATTTGTTGAACAATTTTCATTTCTCGATTTTCATTTTAATCCTTCCATTTTCCATGTCGTGAGATTCATTGTTGACAAAAGGGATTTGCTTTTATGAAACCTATTAAAAGGATTAATTTTTGCGGAGTTAATCCCGCTGCTTGATGAATTGAGCTAGTCATGTGTTCAGCAATTCCAGAACGAGTTTACTGTCAACTCTCTAGCTGATTTCTGGTACTGCAAGTTTTCATGTGGAGATTAAGAATGAAAATTTTGACACAGCTCAAATTACATTTTGATCAGGAAAGAGGAGCGCACGTTGTTCCTGAAGATTATAAGGATTCTTTGAAGGATCATGTTCTGACTCATATGCACAAAACTTACGTTCAACTTGGATATCGTCATATACGTAATAAATATTCAAATGTATGTCTATCAACCTCAAAAGTATGTCATGTCTTTATGCATGTGTACTAAATACATATTTGCTCGTGTGTTTAATCGGCCTTGATGTATAAAGCAAAGCTAATATGAATACATCCAAAATCGACTACGAATGGAATAACTTTTTTTCACGTTTGTTCGGCTTTTCTCTAACTAAAATTACTTCCAGGAATGAACTTTGCTTTCTCTATACAGCCCAAAATAAGCTGAATGAAATATTGATAAAATGGTGAAACGCAGAGGCACAAGGAAGCAATTCCAATTCTGTCAGGTTTTCTCAGCTTAGGAGCTTTTTAGTATATTGTAGTTTTACACTGTGGAATATATAATACATCTATTGCTCGGAAATGCTTGTGTTTTTATCAGCTTCATTGTTCTGAAAAGTATGCCATAAAAGCGAGAATTTACATTTTATATTCTGAATATATAAAATATATTACAATAGATAATAGGTGCGAGAGCAGTTTTTATGTTCATGTGCGAAACGTAGGTTAATTTGTTTCAGTGGGGTAGGGTCAATTGGAGGTCAAAACCAGAGCATTTGGTTAGAATATTGTAAGTGCAGTGGTTTGTGCCTTTTTAGTTTTCTTCACTACAAAACTACAACACTTTCGGATACTCGCAAACTTGTAGCTACTTTAATGCCACAACTTTGGAAAAAATCAAAAGAAATGCTTGGATTTCAGAAATATCTAATGAGCAAGTGTGGTGTGGGGGTGGACAAAGGTTTTACTGGAAAATCACTTTGCTATTAATTCACCCGACCAAACTAAATACAGCCAAATATATTAATCTGTTGAACTAATTGCACACCACAAATCTGTAAAAATGGTTCATTTTGCCATAAATGCATACAGATGTTAACATGATGCTCCGCTAATCTAAGCACTATGAAATATGACATGCATTTGTAATGATAATTATTATGCAACTACTACCAGCACAAGAGTTAATTATTGCGTCTGGATAAGAAACTGTAACATATGTCGGTTTGCACTTTAAAATGAATGCTGTTTCAAATCTGTGCAGTTAGTTGGAGGTCATTGCAATGAAAGATGCACGCTGTTCTAGTCATATATTTGATTAATTGCCAAAAAAACGTTGAATTAGGTTTTGTAGAAAGGGCAGCTACTCACTCAGTGAAAGCATATTTTACTCTTCCCACACTCCAAAATATTTTTATTTAAAGAAAAAAGTTTATCCACCATTGTACAGCTGTCGGTGCTGTTTGCTTAGGTTTTGAAGAGATTGGGTAAAAAGGAAATATGAATGCTTTTGAGTTTAGAAAGCTTTGCTTGAACTGATAAAACTTTAGAGATCGTGTGTAAATGCGCATGTACCACAGTATAGGAAATATAAAGTTGAGTTTAAATTTTCACTCGAAACTTAAATGTTTACTTAATAAATTAATTAAGCTTGCTATTACTAGAAGAATGTGCAATGTTTACGTGTCGCAACAAGATCCTCATATGTCTTAATTTTTAAAGTTAAGATTCAATTATGTGGGTTCGTTCCTCTACAGTTTATTTGAAATTAAAACTTTATTTATAGAGAAAGTTTTCATATTTAAATGTTTTCAGGCGACGAAACGACCAAAGTCTATGCTTACATGAGATAACTGAGTTTAATTAACATTCGTAATATTTTACGTATTTGTTTCACGATTAAAACAAATTCTCAAACTTTTATGTCAGATGTAATGTGCGTAGCAGGGAAGAAGTAAATTGTCAAATTTATTTTATAATGAAGTAACTAATTTGAAAATACGTGGTTAAATGAAAGCGTGTATTCATTTAAGAATTCCTAACGGAATCGTACCGACGATGAGGGCTAAAGAGTGTACTGATATTTGTTAATAATGTATGTACTTTACATTGGTGCAGCTACGGTAAGCGATAAAAAGTGGTAATATAATGGAATTTACATAGTTATATGTATATTTATCAATTGCATTCGCAATAAATGGAAAGAGTTATTCAAATAAACTATATTACGTATAGATGATAATGTATATGTAAGTTATATCATGTTGTGAATCGTGATAATAAAAAATAGGACGATTGACTGTTTTGATTGAATTTCAAATTTATTTATGCTACAGTTCATATTTTTCATCAACTTGTCTCATAAATAAGCAAAAACGGGGAATATTATTGATCTCGTTACATTTCACCAATCAATGATTCCACTTACTTAAGTTAGCATTTTTGATTTAGCTTACGAGTCCCCATCCTTTACAAGTATTATGGATTTTTATGTTATGACATCTACAACAGCCTTCATTAATGTGTAATAAATGTATTTCATTTATTGAAATTCTATACCAAACTACTAAAATGGGATGATTGCAATTCCACTAAAATGTCCTTTTGAAGCATGGAACAGGATAAGTTGCAAAAGTAGCAGGATAGGACTTCTACCAGTTTTACAAACACTTCAAAAAGTTTTCTTTCTCCGTATCCTTCAACTTCCACTACTGCTTTGGAGGACTGAGATGATTGGATGAATTATTTGGCTTCTTTGACTGACCAGGAAGTCCCGTACCAAGCATTGGAGTTTTAGTTGGAGATTTCACACCTGGCGGAAGTGGGGATTTGCTCCGTCTTCGAACAGGATTCGGTAACTGATGTGGATCCGACTCTGGTGAAGTTTTCGTTGATCCCGCAGCACCTGGCTTGATTGATAGTGTGGAATCCCAGTTTCGAAAGCTAGGAGCCATACCACAGAACATTAAAAGCCCATTGCCGCACACAAAAAAGGATTTGTAGAGACTAGTTTTTTAAAATTTATTACCGGAATGGAACTTCGCTCGTAACTTCCTCCACAATATCCTGGAACATAAATGCTAACGGCCAGCTAATCCAAGTAGAGCTAGAGCTAAATTAGAAATTGAGAGTTTTGGACAGGCATTACAAATCCATTCTCTCAAAAACAAAAACTTCCCTCATGAGTAAGCACTTTTCCTCTGATTTCCCCTTCTGACATCATGATTCAAATAAAATTGCTTGATAAATCGCACACAAAACTTTATATTTGACAGGTTAAAGGAGATATGGGTAAAATGTTAAAAAAAACTTCGTTTCATTATCACCTTTCCAATGCGAAAATTTACAACTTTTCTCTACATCAAGGATCACAGAGAAAGAAAACATTAAGGAGAAAAGGTTGAAGAGGAAAAGATCGAATACATTCCATTTCTGACGTGCCCTTTCTAGCACAAATAGGTATGCGAAAGCACTACATCATCATTATTATGGTCGGCGAATTTGCTATCAAAATCTGAATAATGGAAAGACCATTAATTTGCCAACGTTGAGTCAACCAACTGAGAAAATCTTTTAACCTACTTTCCCTCTCTATCGGAAAGAAAGCAACATCTCTGTCTAGTTATCTTTTTCCTTTCTCGAGTGCAAAGGATCGCAGAGGGAGAGTGGTAGAATGAATGGTAGCAGGGGAGAACAATGCAAGGCATCCAACATCCTCTTACACTAATGCATGTTCTCGAGAGAATGAGATGGCTAGAGTTGAGTCGTTGCTCACGCTCGAATGATGATTTATTGCTATTTTGTTGAGCAAGCCCATTAAATTGGTATTAGCCGAGGGGAAAACGAGGAGTCAATGATACTTCCAAAGTTGGTGGGCAAACAATGGGAGTAAATGCATTTCCTCCTTTCTTTACACCTAATCAGTCGTAATTGGCAAACGGGATGGGGTTTCTTGGAAATGGATGGAAAGCAAGCCTGAAAAAACTTACACTGGACTGGCCTGAGTCCCTGAAAAAGATGCGTGTGCATGAGGTGGAACTGGAAATTCGTCATCTTCAGAGTTAGCCATGGGAGGAAATGAAGGACGAGCTTTGATTGCTGGAACTCGCGCTTTGACGATTTTAGGATTGTACAGTTTCGGATCGCTAACCTACATTGTTGAATGAGGAGATCCTTTTACGAAAATCTTGTCGGATTGGGAACATGTTCTAAATTTTTAAGAACATCCTTTCTACGCTTACCATTCGAACAAAGAGAGAACGCTTCTGCTTGAGCAAGTCGTCCTGCTTTTGTTTCAGCCCAGCAACTGTATCTTCTTCTGTGTTGCCATTCTTCGGTTTGGTTTTTGTTAATGATTCATCCATAAACATATCTGGATCCTAATCATCACATAATTTTCTACTTCTGTATTCAGCTTAGACGGACTTTACATATATTTTTGACTAGTAGCTGTATATTAAGTAACCTGATTATTTTTTATAACGGCATTAGAATGAAACTTACTATCAACCACAGCCGGAAATCGGTGGAGTAATTACAGACAATACAAAATATCTTCAACAAGGAGACATGCAACTACTATAAATGAAAATTGTTGGTCTACAGCAAACCAAATCAAAATCAAAATCGAATGACATGCAACGATATTGTACTAATGTGGGACAAACATTTATTGTCAGATTTCGATAATTTATTGTAATACAATCATTTTCAAGTTTTTTTGTGTGAATTTACTAGAGGAAATCATAATAACAAAGCACAATTTGAAAGCAGCACACATCAATCTCTTCAGTGACAGGACAGGATTGTATAGGAGTCAATAAATGATGAGGATTTAATGGTTTGGGAACTTGTCGAATTTTCATGAGCAAGCAATAAGGAGAGGTAAGCAGGTTATTAGCATTTCAAAGCGCATGGATCTTTACGTCCACACGCACCACGCTGCTGAGGTTCAGGAGGCTTAAATGGAGAAAAAACAGCTTTGGATTAGGTAATGCAAAAGCAAGAGCAAAGTAATTATATCAAACTACAATATTTTTCTATACTAATTGCTAAGACTTAATTAAAACTTGAAACAAAAAAACAATGAATAATTTTAGCCAAATGTAAACTAGCTAAGGACAAGCTCAACTGATATTAAGAAGGCAATAAATTTAAAATTAAATAAATTATAAATAATTAATCTAAGCAGTAGATTCAGATTCAGTGTTATCAGAGGATTTTCCTTCAGGAGAGCTTTCCTCATCCTCCTGAATAGCGTCTGACTTAACTGAACCCGGAATGCTGTTGCGCACAGTACTATCGCTCTGTCGCCGCATAGCATTTAAAATTGCCAACTTATCTAAGGCCAACTTATCTAACCCAAACTCAGCCAAACTAGCTCTACGCTCGCCCTCTTTAGCTTCAGCGTAGTCGTCGATAAAGGCACATGCAGGGAAAAGACTACCCCTACGACCTCGAGGAATGAGTGCTTCATCCTCGGTCATGTCAATGGATGCACGAGCAGTAATATCATTAAGTATTGAGGTATGCCTAGCCAATGTAAAGCGGCGTTCGTGAAGACCCGCAAGAATATCTTGGGTCTCTTTACTCATCCGCCTTACATCCTCAGCTACTGTTGGAGACGTCGGTTCTGAACCTACCTCTGTCTTCTCAACTTCATCGGCAATTGTCTTGATTACATCCCAGGCATAACCTATTGATTTTAAGTAAATCAGATGAGTAGTTAAAAATTAATTATATTTGAAAATTAAATTTGACCACTTTTACAAATACTTACGCATATCTTCATCACAAGCATTTTCTCGACAGACACAAAACCGGATGACATACTTATCATTGAGAGAAGCCGGAACCATGTGTAATTTTCCAGAAGCGTTGATAGTTGACAAAAGCTTTTGATTGAGAGCGTTTGAACCTTTCATACGGAAGCATACCAATCCGAGCTAAAACAAAATCCAGAGAAACTGAGTGAGCTTGTTGCATTAAGTACTACAAATCTAAGAACAAATATTTAATCCGGAAAAAACTTACCTCAACTTTGTTCATAATCTCAAATCGTGGATCTGACGTAACCAGCTTTGCGAAAACTTTAGCAAGTCGCACGTGTTCGCGAATGTACTTCCTTAGTCCTTCGACTCCATAAATACGGAAAACAAACCAAAGCTTCAAAGCTCGGAAACGACGACTCAGCGGGATACCCCAATGCTGAAATAAAAATAAGCTCATTTCAGTAAATATACGAGAATACTTGAAGCATATAAAAAAGTCCATTTTCTTACCCGGTAGTCAACGCTTTCCTCAGAATGGCTGTGTTGCAAATACAGAGGATCAACTACCAAAGCTTGGGTCAGCTTGTAGCGATCAACAACCCTATGGATATTTCATTTTCATTTAACACACATCAACATGACACAAGCGAGAATGTCGACATTTTTGTAGTAAACTTACCAGTAGCAGGAACAATCGAAATTGGTCAAAAGCCACTTGTTTGCGTTTGTATTCAACGACATAGCGTACTGTGAAAAAATCAAATAATTGTTTAACTGTTCAATATTGTAAAGGCTGGTAAAACTACCTATCAGATCACTCTTTTGTGCCTTGAGGAAAGTATTACAACCATGTAATAGAAAAGGAAAAAGAAACAAAGACTTTTCAGCTTCTTCTCCAGAACTTACTTCAATTCCTTCAAACAGATGGCGAAACTCTTCACATATCTGTGCCCCACCGGCGTATGCAGCATCGACATGAAGCCAGCAATCATATTCCTTACAGACTGGTCCGATTTCTCGAAGATTGTCTGAAGAGCAGCAAGACGTGGTTCCAATAGTAGTTGACACAAAGAAAGGGAAAAGCCCATTCTTACGATCTTGTTCGATGGCCTAATTAAACAAAAAATCTTAATATAGCTGAATTGAACCCCTTTGGAACTTTACTTTTTAAACCCTTTTGGAAAAGACTTATTACCGCTCGAACAGTATCCCCACGAAGACAGAAATTCTCATCCGTTTCCAGAATTCGTAACTTGACGAATGCAATCATGCACCCTTTCTCAACACAAGAGTGAGCCTCTTTGGAACAATAAGCGATGAGCCTAGATAACATAACGCCTTCGTCTGCCTCAGGTTCCAATCTCTTCAGCTTTTGAATAGCTAGAGCTCGAGCAGCTAAGATGGAGACGAGGATGCACTCACTAGCGCTCGTCTGGTAGCCATTGAAAACACAAAATTTAATAATGATTTATTTTAGATTTAGAACAAGTTAATGATTCGAGCTAACCTGGATGCAACCACCTCCTTTGCTTCCTTCACTGGATTGCATGAACGCTTTGGGTAAATTCATCATCTTTGCTAGCCAGTCAAGCATAATGCCTTCTAACTCCGTACACGCTGGACCAGATGCCTGAAATCAGAGAGAGATTTATAATATGTAACATATTTTGACCCAATTATAATATTCCAGTGTTTTGCAATTCCATACCCATGAAAATCCAATACATCCAATTACGTCTCCTACAATATCAGCCAGAATCGATGGATAAGATGCCCCAGAAGGAAAGTACGCATGGAACCGAGGATGTTGCCAATGAGTCATCTGACAAAACGAGAATTTTACATTGAGTTTTTAAACGTGACTAATTTTTGAATTGTAAAATTTCAAAAACTAAGATTCTACTATTTCGTAGCTTACCCCTGCCATGATTTTTGGTTCTACATCTGCAATAATATCGTCCCATTTTTCCGGATACTCTGGAGGATCTGCTGGAATCAAAGACTTGAGATAGCCAGGCTCAACGATTGGAGTTACTCGGCGAGTATGTATAGTCTCGAGGTATTTCGCAACGTAGTCAATCAACTCCTTCCCATGTCGCCTAAAATCCTCTGGGTCCATTCTACAAAGGAAGTTATTACGTCTGTAGCGTCACTGGAAACTTTCAATCTATATTCAACACTGAAGTAGTCCAATAACTGGAAGTAGTAATAAGAAAGTTGACATGGACCGGACTAAATACGCGATCATATATGTTCTTGAGCACTCGGGATTGTCCCAAAGCTTTTACAATAAGACCGCTCTAAATTCCAAAGTCATTATCAACAAAATTTAAAGTTAACATGTACTGCACGAAGTATCCATGACAATGCATGCGTACTTTATTTTACTCTTTGTCTCCATGTGCCCTTCATACATTTCTTGTCTCTCTGCATTTAGTTTATAATCACAGCACAGTGCGACCTTACATGAAAGTTACTGTGATTGCTTTAAAAAATTCCCATGTGATGAGTGATGATACCTCTGTTCCAGTGCAGTTCTTGCTCTACTCACAATCAGATTTGACACTGAATTACTTCTGCATACATTATTTACATATTTGCATACTTGTAGGATTGCGCCGCTTCGTGTATTGAACTTGTTTGATAGTGCAAACAAGGACAACTTTATATTGTCTGATAGTGACGTTGTCCGTCTGCCATTTC
>JAHZNA010000446.1:0-34391 GCA_027743935.1 Sinodicranocentrus sp. ZH6 | reverse complement strand
CACACAATAATTTTCGGTATTCCATCCGGTAGGTCCACCACCACACACACACTCACTCACACATACATACATAGACGCCTGCAATAATATTATGTATGATAAGGATAAGGTGCACTTGCACCTTGCTACTTGTTCCAAGTAAGCTGGTGTTTATATATCTTTCATCCACATACAGGATAAGGTGCACTTGCAAATTGCAACCTGTGCCAAGAAAGTTCATTTTCATGCAACTCACAACAGGATAAGGCTCAAGGCTAAAGTAAACTGTAAACTGCTAATTGTTCCGAGGAATGAAGAATACATAGCTCTTACCAGGCAGCGAGCGACAGGCATAAATTGGCCGTAGCTGCACTCTGTACTCCACAACAATTTTTAACTCACCCTTTAAGAGGATAAAGTGACGGTTGATAGTCATTTCTCTCCTTTACCTTGGGCACACACCCATTTAATACATACAATAAAGTATTGCATGGTATATTAAAAGAACATAGTATGCTATAACTTACACATTATATATTCTCGGGTATTCTGTCCGGTCGGTCCACACAAACAGACGCACAGACACGTGCAGTATTATATAGTAGATGAGCACTATTTATTATGCACCTCGTCGACCTTGAATGAAATGAACCTAATCCCGGAGATTCACGGAGGGTTGGTTAAGCATAAACGAAAAATGATTTTACCAACTTTTTATAGTTCTGGTTGCATGCTAATAAATAATAATGCTAAGTAGAGAATTTATTGAGAATTGTTCTCAAATTGCAGCAATAAAATTGTTCAAGAATACTAACTGAGCGATTCATGTTCTTTTAGAGTGTCGAGTACAGTCTGAGGCGAAGGTTGCAACTGAAACGACAGTGGACATGGTTTTCTTACAATTTGCACGATCGGCTGGATTCAATTCAAAGGTAAGCTTTTTATTAGGCTCTCATTTGCAAATCAAATATTCAGATTATGAAATCATATTCCAGAATCTACTGGGCAAAGTGTCGCGGACTGCGCGAGAAGGAATTTTTGCCCCAAAGAGGCATGACAAATTTGGCAAGATATTTGTGACAAGTGGTAGTGGTACCGCTCGTGAATTGGAATTTTTAAAGTTTTCCAATCTGGATTGGAAGTTATACTCGATTATTTCTGGACAGGAGGTAGCTGCCCTTGAGAAATATTTAAAGAAAAGAGTGTCGCTACAAGCAGATCTCTTGCTTGAAGATAAGCACAGAAAAAAGTGTTTGTTTGATGTTCAGCTAAATCTTCCGTTTCTCCTGGAGAATATGCCGGGCAAGAATTTAAAGCTTTTGGAGACCTTGGAGACGCACGAAATAAAATCATTTAGTAACTTGGAGACTGGAAAAGCTCCAAAATATATTAATGAGGTTGTTGCCTTCATGGCATTTGCGACAAGAGAAGGACAAGAAGGGTTAAGTTTGCCAATTGAAGCAGCAGCTACAATTTGCTTTCTTGATGACTTCCTGGAGAATTCAAAACTTCAGAATTATGGAGATCTCTTGAAGATGGTAAAAACGTGGATTGAAATTTTATCCGGAAACATTCCAGAAGGTCAAGAGACTAGCACTTGTATGTTTGTGGAAAATACCAATCAAATTTGTTGGAGTTTAAGAAGCCAAGCTTTGAAATCCACTGGAATTAATCCTATCCCGTTCATAGAAGCTTTTGTCTCCTTCCTGGAAGCCAGCCTTGTGGAATCATCGAAAGAATGGATAACAAGACAACAAACTGCCTCCAAAATGTTCCAGCGACTTCAACCCTCCCTTCGAACCCAAACAGTTGGCTGCATTGTGGTTCTCGAAGCTCTTGCTTTGTCCCAGAGAATATCATTAAAGTCTTCCATCCGGGAATCCTTTCTTTTCAGAGAATTCCAAACTCTGGCTGGAGAACATGGAGCAAAAACGAACGACTTGTTTTCTTTCAAAAAAGAGTTTGAAACTGGGTGGGCTGCAAACTCCGTGAGTCTTCTTCACCTGGAGAAAAATCTTCCTCTTAAAGACACCCTTCAGCTGGTAGTTGACGAGCTTAATGATATCAATAGTGTGCTCCTCGAAACTGGAGAATTTCTCCTCCAGCTGCATAATAACGATGAGGAATTAGCTCGCTATATAAATTTAGCCCAAGACTTTGTCGCAGGATTTATCCAATGTCATGGATTATCCAATCGGTATAATCTCTGCTGCGTGTTTAACTTAATTCTCCAGGATGTTTGATGGTTGCTGTTGCCTTTTTAGTTTATGCACAGGCTCCATTCATACAGAACGGGAAAATAAGCTAATAATTACATGTAGAGAAAGCTATTTTTGGTAATGCATTATTTTATGTCCTCTTGTTGATTGTCCTTCGACTTTAACCTCGATCAGCATAGCAAGTAATAAAAGAATATACGATAATGTATTAAAGCATGAGCACATGCATTGCATGCATATTAGCATCTTTATAATTACTAATTACACCACTAAATAAATGCTAATGAGCTATTGATATGAGGTGCGTGTAAATTACTTAGCATCGTCATACTATTCAACTAAAGTCATCTTATTATGCATGGATATGTGGAAATGATAAGGGTAATGATGTCGATATGCTTCATTACCCCAAAATTCTTAACTCATTTGGATAATTACGTCAATACGATGCTGATAACTTTGCAGAACATGAAACGTTGTTATTTTGACTAGGAAACTATTGAACGTTGAAAAAACTGGTAAACTAAATAATTTTCAGGATGGCAGAAAGACGAGAGGAAAGTTTCGGAAGAGTTTTTATCCGAGAAGGAGATTCTTGTGAAGGGAGGCTGGAGGAATTTATAAAGTTTTCAAATTTAGATTGGCTCTCGTACCGGGCTCCAGTAGAGGAAAAAACCATTCAAGAGGAATACTCTGGGAAAAGGATTTCTCTCCAGGTGGAAATTTCACCGGAGGACAAGTCTGGGAAAAAATGTCCTTCCCTTGTTACCCTTGACCTTCCCTTTGTGCTGGGTGAAGTGCCTGGAAAAAACATGGAATTGTTTTCCACGCACATAGATAAAAGTCGCCAGTTTATGAAAAGGTTTGGTGAGTTTGCTTCCACTGGAGAGGAACAAAACCGGCTGGAGAATTACCATAAGGATATCATATCATTTACGTCTTTCGTCACAAGAAGTGGTACGGAGGATAGCTTGAGATTAGCTCTGGACACAAAACTCGCAGTTTTGCTTCTCGACGATCTCCTGGAGTCAGAGAACTATAAAGAGTACAAAAGTCTCTCAGCCACTATTCAAAGCTGGATAAATATTTTATCCGGGACAAGATCGGATTTTCCAGAGGAAATCCCAAATAAAGTTGTTTACTGGTTTGTGGAAAAGGGCGAAGGGATATGTATGAATTTACGAAAGCAAGCGTTATCAACTGTTGATGAGCCAGAAAAAGCGACCCCGTTTCTCCAGGCGTTTATCGACTTCCTGAAAACCAGCCTTGTGGAATCCTCCAGAGAATGGAATATGAAGCAAGGATCAAAAATGTTCCAGAAATTCCAGCCCGAGCTGAGAAAGGAAACTGGAAGCGCGAAAGTGCTAATTGAAGCTATTGCTTTGTCTCAAGGGATATCAGTAAAGCCCTCCATGAGAGATTCTATCCTTTTCCAGAATTTCCGTGATCTTGCAGCTGAACATATGGCGAAAACGAATGACCTATTTTCTTTTGAAAAGGAATTCAAAGCTGGATGGCCCGCCAACTCTGTGAGTGTTCTTCACCTGGACAAAAATCTCTCCTTGGAAGACTCCATCCAGCAGGTGGTTGCTGATGTTAATCAAATTCTCCAAGTTTTCATGGAATCTGGAGAATTCCTTCTTGAACTAAATGACAACGATGCAGAGCTCCAAAAGTACGTTTCTCTCGTGCGGGATTTCGCCGCTGGACAAATGCAATGGCATGGATTTTCCAAACGATATTATCCTTCTTGTGTTTTTGATTTAATTATCCAGGATTAAATTTCCTTTCATTTTTCCAGCAATTTGTTACTGGTTTTAAATAAAATCCAATGTACACTCGATGATAATATGACTCGGATATATTTTTTGCTTTTATCCATGAAAATCCCTTGGAATGCATGCATCTGTTTTGGATAAATTCTGGAGGGAAAAATGCAAATTGGAAGAAATTTGACATACCTTTGACTCTCAACTCCGCCTTTTGTTTCACCTTTGCAGCTGCATTTCTTCCAGAGCATTGATACTCCCCGCTGTGCTCATCCCTCAACTCTTCAAAGATCAAAACACTCAAAAACTTGACACGATTTTCGGTAACATTCAATTCTCCAGGGATTTTCTTTCCATCTTTCATCCACTCTATGTCAATAGGTAAATCTCCACTGATCACATTACACGACACACTCGTTCTCTGCCCTTCCTTCAGATTGTCGTCAAACTTGAAAGGAGAAATGACTGGAGGTCCTGGACACAATCAGAAAAAATAGAATGGACATGACATCCCATTTTCTTTTATCGATTTTCCCCTCCAGGGTCTCCAGAAAACAAGAGAAATCCATCTCAACTGATTTCTCCACTTCTCTGGGGAAAAAATTCTCCAGAACAATATCCACTTCACATATCACTTGTCAACTAACTCGCTCCAGACAAGCTTCTCGTGGATCTCTTTCTTTTCCGCACTACATCTTTTTAACAAGCTGGAGAAAAATCTCTCTCTTGGAAAAAATCTCTAGAGAAAAGAAAAGCTATCCTACTTACGCATAACGTTGACATCCACCTCTCCCTGGGCCGTTTCTCCTTTCCTGTTTGACACGAAGCAGCCATAGCGCCCTTTATCCGAGTCCGTCGAAAGACGCTGGATTTGGAGGGTGCCATTTGGCAAAATGGCGAATCTCTTTCCCAATCCAATTTCCCTCGAGTCCTTCTTCCAAATAATTTTATCTACTGGATAGCCTCCGTAAAGACAAGGGATTAAAGCAGCTTGTCCTGCGGTGAGGGTCATTGTGCCCATTTCTTTGACGAAGATGCTTCCTGGAGAAAACAAGATGACAATGTAATAATGATTTCCCAATATGAATTTACTGTCCCAGCAAAAATATCCTCTGCAGAGAGAGTTGCAAAATGACGACGAACACAAAAAGAGCTAATCTAGATGTATCTATTTTTGTACTTCTCTGGAGAAAAATAATGTACTGGAAACAATTTTCTTTCTTACCGTAAATATTTAGTCGACTGGAGTGCTGGACGAAGCCTACAAGATTTTTGGCTGTGCAAGTGTACACACCACTGTCTTCCACCAGAATCTCTGTAACGTTGAGGTGACTTATGGTCTCCAGTGAGGAAGCCTGGAAACTCCCGATAGACAACCGGGGAGTGTGAAACCGACTCCAGAATGGTTCCTGGAGATATTCCCCCGATACCGGGGGAACAGTTTGGCCGTCGATAGACCAAGAGATTGAAGGATAAGGGTTACCGGATGCAGAGCACTTGAGGGAAATAGCAGGTCCGGGCTGGAGGCTTTGGGAGATAAATGTGTGAACAAGTTCCGGAGCGGAGGCTGGAGAAAAAAGGTTTACTTATTTTTCGCCAGGATGTCAACAAGTTTTGTGTGGGTGGTGGGAAATGAAGGAGAATTTAAATGGGCAATTTCGCTTGAAATGGGAGGCTGGAATGTAAAGATAAAAATTTGGGAGAATACTACAGTTACCTTCGAAAACTATGCTGGACGCGGCTTGAACACTGGAAAATCCTGGAATATCTGTGAAGCACTGGTAAACTCCTTGGTCCTCTAAGTGAACGTTGAAAAGGAGAAGTTTGTTGGAACTGAGTCTCATCCTTGAAGAACGCTGGAAGGGTTGACCATCCTTGAACCAGCTGGAGAAAAAAGGATGCATACATTCCAGGAGAAAGTTATCCAGAATGAGTGCAACCAAAACAAACTTACACGAAATCTGGAAGATGCCTTGAAGAACTTGAGCTGGAAGGATCATCTTCCAGTTTACAAGATATCTCAACAGTTTCCCCGTTCCTGGTGACCTTCTTCTCTGGAGAAATTGTTACCTTTGGAGGCTCCAAAATTAGCAAAATAAAGTCGACTGAAAAGCTTCCCAAGGAATTGGAGACATCACACTTGTAAGTGCCATTGTGGGCTAAAGTGACCGGAGAAAGTTTTAAAACAGGACCAAGCTGAGTGACACCTTCGGTCTGGAGAGCAGCAGCTGGGAGGATTTTTCCTGGAGAGGTTTTTTCCCATCTGGAAGCAAAAATGAAGGTGCCAAGAAATGAGTGAAAGTCAACATAAAAATGATGACGGGAGTGGAAATGAGAATTTTCGTAAGTACGGATATCCATCCGGATATTAATTCCATAAAACTTGTGTAACAAACATAGGGAAATATTTTCCTCCATAAAAGAGTGGGATCATGATAGTAGAAAACTTACTGTTCCGAGAAGAATGGAAATGCATAAAGGAGGGTGAAAGTGAGAAGGTAAATAAAAGCCTGGAAATGTGACAACGCGGAGGAAAGGTTTCCTGGATACTAATAATCCTGGAAGGTATTTTGTGGGGGAGAGAAAACGAATAAAATGTTGTTATCGCCTTTTCTGCAACATAAATTTCTCCCTTTCTTATTTTGCTTGAGAAAAAGAGGATTATGCCAAATGCCTTAGTATAGCTCATTTTATTACAGAGTTTGCTGGAGAAGAAACTCTGGAGAAAGTTATTATTTACCGGAAAGTTGGCGCTGGAGTAGAAACACCTAGACAGATCATTTCAGTTGTCTTTCCAGCTTCAATTGTGACAACTGTGGGGAGTGGATCTCCTCCTGGGAAAAGACGTTTTGGAGCAGAGCCACCGGAAGATGAGGCTGAAGGAGAAATGAAATAATTAAAAATTTATGAAAACAGAAAGTTTTTGCAGAGAACCAGAGAGTCATTTTTGTTGCATAGTTTTCATCATAAAGATATACACTACATGACTAAAATCATACAATATATTACTAAACGAGTCTGTGTGTGTGTGTGTTTTGGACCGGTTTAGGTTTAAGGATTTTGAGAGTCGATCAATAAAACCTTTTATTTGGTTTCGTTTATCAAGTAATTTTGATGGTTCAAACTTTAATATAACATTAATTCATAGTGATTACTGATTCGGGTGATCAGTTTCTTACAAATTTCTTTTTAGATTTGGGGAGTCCTACAAAAGGCGAAAGCTAAATATTACTCACTCACTCACTCACTGATTAGTTAAGTAAAATTGCAGAGTCAAACAAACGACGGAAGCTTAACAACAAAACTTACTGATTCCACTTTCTTGAACTGTCTATCGTCACGGTGACAAGTGGACAACACGCTCTGTTTCGCACTTCAACTTTTAGGTGTTTTGCATTACCCGAGATACCAGTTTACAGATTTTATTGTTTGAATGCATGTTACACTACCCCTAATGTGTTAAATAGAGTATCACTAGTTAATATAATAATTAATAATATGTCTTTATTCAAGTGTCTTTCCCATAATCAATTCACATAAGCGATTGTTCTTCCTACGGTGACACCATAACCCCCGTTTGACTAACTTAGTCAAAAGAGGGTTAAATTATAGCATCTTCTGAAACTAAGTTACATATCAAACTAAACAAAAAATCGCAATATTATCTCGTATCTATTATAAATTTCTTAACAATATAGCAATTATGGCTTGGTCATTATAAGGGGGATGTCTCTAAAATGAGATGTAGAGGCAAATAGTGTCTTGTAAGTATGACATGACTTGAATGAGCATGAGAATAATTAAGCATCGCCCGAATATAATAAAAAGAAGATAAATAAAGAGGTTCAGTGGAATGGATAAAGGTTAGGCATATTATTATATGACTTAAAGCAATTGTACATTAACATATTTCCAATTTAAATTTTCGAAATCATTAATTTCTAGCACATTTAATGTGCTTTGGCCTTTCTAGTCATATATATAAAAATAACATGTATGTATGTATGTGGTTGAGTGTGCACGGTTGGATATTGCTAGTACGAGGCATGATTTTTTTTTCATGAATAGGTTTAGGAACATCTTATAAGGGGGATGACTCTAAATGAGAAGTAGAGGCAACTAGTGCATGTGAAGTATGACGTTACTTGAATGAGCATGAGATTCAATTAGCATCACCCGATATATAAATAACAAGAAGATAGTTAGAGGTTCGGTGGAATGGATAAAGGTTAGGCATATTTAATTATATGACTTGTGGCTTTTTACAGTAACTATATTTACAAATAGCGTAGTGTGACTCGCACCAAGATCCATGGTTCGAGGAGCCAGCAAAGGCTCGAGAGTAAAGGCACGAACAAGGACACACTCGTTCAGTGCTCACATTAAAGTCTAAATCGATAATGCGGGGCTTTGTACAGGTTCGCTCGGACTTTATATAGTCCGAGCTAATTTCGTATTCATAATTATTCATGGAACAATAGATCTATGGACACAATCACACACAACACTACTTCAAGTAAGGATCTTCCTTACATCATTATGCACGAAATGCACTAATAGTTTAGTTGATATTTTTTTAATTTGCAGAAGTACAAAAGACGGAATCTACGCATCAAAGCTCACTGATTACACTTTCTCGAAATGGCAGTGGTGAGGACGACGATTGTAGGTACATAACGGAATATTTTCCTTTTAAAATCTGTTGTGAGATTAGCGCACAACCGGCCTTCTAGTAAACTGCAATTTACCGTTATCAAGATTTTGTTCAGAACTTTTAAAAGTAGGTCTATGGAACAGTGCAAAGTGCAGCATGCAACTACAAACATCACACAACTACAAATGAGTAAATCCAAGAGGAGAAATTCAATTTGGCTACATTTTTGGTTTTGTCCAGGAATTTTATGCGTATTTTTGTTGAATTCCAGGGATTTCACCTATCTCCAGAAAAACTTTTTATAGTTTTACCCCAATAATAAATCCATGGTTTTACCTACGGTTTCCTTTATAAACAACAAAAATGTTTCCATGCTACCAGTAATGTAAAAAGGGGTTCGCTGTTTCCATACACATGAGGGGGCACCCTATCGCAAACTTGTGTAACATTACCCCCGGTCCTCCCATTGGTTTACTGCATCCGCCCCTTACCCCTCGCCACAATACACGGAACGCACACGCATAACATGCAAATAGAACTATTCCAGCAAGCTCTCCAACCTCGACGATAACATCCCCACATTACATAACAAAGTATGTCATAATCATAGCTGCCACAAAATGGAGTGCCATTAGCACCGACGACGCCAGGATTTCATTCAGGTTTCATTCAAACCTGGAAGGTTCCCATGACAACCGTTTCCACTTTGCAGCGCTCTCAGTTTTTTGTCCAAGTTCTTGGCATTCTTGCAGGCTGGATATTTCGAAGATGCACTTAACGCACATAAAGAAAAACACGACCACTGTATTGGTTGCTATGGAGAGGAGTAAAATGCCAAAGATGAAGACTGGCACGCAGTGGAGCCTGAGGCGGATATTGATTTCCAAGAGGAACTCCATTATTTATGGGTTGGCTCTAAAGGATTCATGAAAATGCGTGATCGGAGAGAAGATTGAAAAGTAGAGAATCAAGAGGAGTATTAAATCTCCGGACTTTTCCCCTGGACATGAAGACCTCTGAAGAGAAAGAGGTTATAGTCATTTGGCTAGATTAGGATATCATTTCATTCGTAAAGGAAAGCTCTTTTTGATAGTGTATGGGCTATGCAGCAGATGTGAGTGACTACGACGACTTCACCCCAGCCGAGAATGTAAGTGGCAATTGAATTGACTCCAGTGGAGTCATCCCAAGAGAAAAAATGGGATATGGATAACAGACTCGCAAAACGCGGAGAACGATCAACGTTAGAATTTTTTGTGAAACATTTTTAACAGATTGTACATAAAAAAATTCTGGAGAAAAAATGAATGAAAGAGACACAGAAATTCAAAGCCCCTTCCTGGACAAAGTTTGCAGGTTATTTTGATTAAGCTATTTCAAAAAGATTTTTGAGGAGATTTCCTACCTACTATTCTACTAATATTTTTAAATTTAGCAATTATTTAGGGCTTGATGTATTTAATTTTAAAATAAACATATATTATGCCTCTACTTATATATTATTTTCCTGGAGATAGAAAAATCTGCATAAAAATTTGCTTACCTTTTGGTTTAAGCAAAAATGGCAAGCTAGCTTGTCCCCTTTGATTCAGGATGCTTATCCCAATGCAAACAAAAAGTTGCTGATATTTCGCCACCAGGATGATCAGCTTCCCATTTGATGTCACTTGATATCTGGACAAAAAAAATTCATGAAAAGAGGAAAACTTTGTTTTTTGCTCTTGTTTTTTTCGTTGAAAAATAGATTTGATCCAAGAGATACAAAAGAGCACGTAGACGCGATCTTAGAAGAAGTCTGTGTTGAAAGGCAGTTCACGTCTGGAGAAAAGACAACACACATACTCGTTTCGCTTCCTCCTCTACTTTTTTTAAGCTGGAGAAGAAAAAAACCTGTTAGCGTTACCATTCTCACTAACATCTTCCCCATCCCAAGGGACAAGTCAACGTGGAGACGGGACTGGAGTGAGAATGAGGCTAAAGTACTGGACAAAAGGTTTCCAGTGAAAAAAAAATGTTTTTTTTTTATCCAGGTGAACTTAGCCTAAGGATTGTTTGCATATCTTATCAAACTTCCTTTCTTGAAAATGCATGACACTCCCAAACATTCTCCAGTACATCAATCATTCTCTGCAGGATAAGAAAAATCTAAGCTGGGCATTTTCCCTGGACAAGTTATTTTTTCTTGAGATTTATATTCTAGTCCCATTTTATTGACTTGGAGAGTCCAGGCTGAAAAACGGTTTAAGAAAGTTTTAATCCAGAATTACTTCTTTCAGGAGAAGAAAGCCTGTACTCTTCTGGAGGTTGTCCAGGATGGAAAAGAACTCATCATTTATAAGTTAGCTAGAGGAAAGTAAGAAGCGTGAAACATAATGGCACTTGAGACACCAATCTTTTTACCATATTAACCCCCTCAGGTACATTTCCAGCTGGAACGCAAAGAGTCCTCTTAAAAACATGAAAATGAAGAAAGACCCTCTTCTCCAGAAGTTGTCTACAGGATAATGCTTCTCGGAGAAGGATGCAAGAAAAATTCGCATTATGAATTCTTTATGGTTTTCCTCCATCTCCATTTTTCATTTGGAGGTACAAGGTACATCACCAAAAGAAGAAAAATCTTCTTGTATCATCTTTAGAAAAGGATGGGACCACTGGAGAAATTTTCCAGGAAGACTTAAGGCTTTAAGATATTTTTATACTTTCAAAGGGAGCCGCTTTCCTTTTCCAGAAGTGGATTTTAAAAAGGAATATGGCAAAACAAAAAATGCACGAAGGAAGGGGAAATTCAGTTGATGGAATCAAAAAGGGAAAATATTTTCTCCAGGAAAAATTCTTTTCCAGCTTTTCACTCCGTTTTATCACCTTTTTTCCAAATATTTCCAGGAAAATAAGGTGAAAGCATAGTTGTCTCTGATGGAAATCAAATATTGGAAAGTTAGTTCCAACTAAATTAACCTTTGGAAATGGTGATAATAAGAGTTTAATAGAAGCTCCCAGCTGGAGAAAACTGGAGAATGGGAATTTCCTTTTTAGAAAATAGAATTTCATCAACGGAAAAAAAGTTCTTCAGTTATTCACACATTATGTGAAGAAAAAGATGTAAAGCTACTGGAGAAAGTACACTGAGCATTATTCTCCAGCGACGAGAAATACTTTTCCTAGAAAAATGTTTACCGTGGCGCGTGGCAATGAAAGCTTAAATCGGATTTTTTTTCTGGAGAAGAGTACAAGAAGCTGGAATGAATAAAAGGTGACTTGGCTTCATGATTATGTATTTTTTCTCCAGTACAACTTTCTCCAGAAGATGGGAAGCTATGATAGAGGAAATTTTCGATGACAATGAGAGCATCTTTTCGCCCGTCATAACCTTAGAGAGATGACAATGATGGTATCGTCGCAAGAAAAAAGGATGAAGATAAAAAACTGGAGAAAATTGTGAATGTTTCTTGTATATTTTTTCCTGCAGTAAGCCTTCAATGAAAAGGTGGTGGGAGTCAAGGGGGAGAATGGTTTTGAATGATTGATGAACGAGTCTCCAGACGTTTTCTTTTCAAGATGAGCTCTCTTTTTCATCACGTGAGATGATATGAAAATGAGAATTTTCTTTTCTCCACAGTTATCCAAACTCTGCGGAGGATTTTACCCGAAAATGAGCAGCCTTTTTTCTCCAGACAGTTAAGCTTGATTGGGTAATTGTGAATAATGTAACGTTTTCAAAAAAAAACTTTTTAAGGAGAAATGCCATCATAATTTATTTTATCTGAGGAAAAAGCTGAAAAAACTGAAAAATAGATATTTGTATTTTCCAGAGAAATTGGCTCAAAGAACTTTAGCGTATGTTACCTGGAATCACTCCTGGAAATTTCGGTTTCGTGCCCAAACTGGTCAATACTTTTCCAGGCTTGGATACGCACAAATTGGGTGTAGAAAGAAGGGCTCACATCACAAGACAAGAGGGCCGGGCTCCCCTCCACAAACTCCTCCATGGGCTTGGGCGTTGTAATCACCACTTCAAATGGATGATCCACAACTGCACGCACAATTATAAAAAAATCAAGGGATCATTCATATATTACTCTTGACAAAATTTCACCACCCCAAGCCACTCTCCCGAATTCCCCTCGAAAGTTTCAAATTATTTTAGCTATCCCATTTTAACCAATATGATTCACGAATGAGCCCTTCCCTAATAAAAAATCGTAAACAAGTGTTCTTCACTTCTTTTCTTTTTTTTGTCCAGCAAACAGACTCTCACGGAGGAGAGAATTGGATTTACTTTAAGTGGGCTTTTTTATCACTCTCGAACAGCCTCTTCCAGAGAAGCAGCAACATCTCGTAGACTTTTCTCCAGGAAGATTTTTCCCCATTCGACAACCATTATAAAAAAAGGATGATGGGCAGTTTTGGAACGTGATCTTGTTTCTTCATTTTTTTTCTCTGGAAAACCAACGAACCCTTTCCATACAAAAAAGGTGACAGGATTTGAAATACCCTATAACAAGTGGAATTTGTTCTCCAGGGAGCCCCATTCTACATCTATATATTTTTCCCAGGATATAATTTTTGACATACTGGCTCTCACTGCAAACACGGGGCTGAGGAACGTGCCTACCGGATTCCTCACGGAACACCGATACTGCCCGTTGTGTACGGAAGGCATGTAATCTTCTGGTTTGAAGGAGCCAAAGTAAAGCGACCCGTTTTCCAGTTGTTCTCTGGAAATAAAGAAGAGACCACGTTAAACTCATATTTCGCTCTAGTCTTTCTCATTTTCCGCAATCATAACAATTTAGTAAAGATGCTTTGCTTATTAGAAAGTGATTCTGGACAGCTTCCAGGAAATAGCTGGGAGTTGTCATCAAACCCCATTCCAGCAGATGTGTAAAGGTCACTGCACAAAAATGCTTGTAGGTCGAGGATGCTCCAAAAAATATGGAAGACTTTAGCAAAAAAGACAAACAAAATGCGTATTTGATTTTGCAAAAAAGAAGTGGAGGATGGGCCACATAGGAAAGGAAAAATGTTTACTCAAGTCGTTATCATCACGCGGCAATGCGACACTGGAAAACTATCCAAAAGTGTCCCCTATACTTTGCTGTATTGACTGGGAATGGCTATATTAACGATGCTAACGTCACCAGAGACAATTTTTTTCTCCAGGAAAATTGTCTCATTTTCTAGTATGCTCTTTCTATTCCTATTTTCACACATTTCCTGTCCACAATGAAACACAGAGTGGGCTAAATGCATGGAGAAATAGGTTCTTGAATGCATTCCTATGTTTTCTAGTTGTCCATATCCACCCGCTTTTCACTCACTAGAGAGAAAAATTCATTTCATTGATTTCAACTTCCCATTGAGTTTGGACTGGAGAAAATGTTTTCCCGCTTTCTTGCCATCCTCCAAAATAAAGGGGAATGGACACCGACACCGAATGGAAAGGGGTGTTTTGGAGTCATAAAATTAAATTCCTTTCTATCCATAAATCACCCTAATGCGGGAAAAATATTCACAAGATAGTTTAGACTCTAGGACCTTTCTCCAGTGAAAGGGGAACTCTGGAGAGAATATTCGAATTCAAAGGAAAACACAGTTTTTCTTCAGGAAATCTCTCTCTACCCTACATAATTTTCACGTCAAGAGACACCACCACCTTGGATATTTATGCTACCTGAAGAAAAAAAGATACAGTGGGAAAAAAGAGTCGGCTTTCTCTTCCTATAGATTTACGTTCTCTAGTGAATATTCTTATTTCCTTTCCTTCCGGTTAAGGTCACAAGAAACCAAGATAGCTATAGCTTCTAGACTCAAGTCAAACTTTTACAATTATTTATTCCAGAAGAAAATGGCTTTTAAGAAGAGCATTGAAAACTTGGTCTTATTCATTCCTCATCTTGTCTTTGAATACAGAAGCAGATGGGTTAATACAGGCCATTTGTTTTTCTCCAGAAGCCACCACATTTGTAAGTTATCATCCATTCCTAAATCTTGCTGTTTCCAGGATAAAAAATGGGAATTGTCTGGAGATAAAAAATCGCTTCTTTCTTCACAATTCTTTTTAAGCGCTAATAGAAAAAAAAATTAAATACATATTTTGTTCTCTTGTGCAACCTTTCTTTTCCAGAGACTTTCTCCTGTGAGAGTGAAAGGAGGCTGCAAGATAAAGTCGATATTTCTTTATCCTCCAGCTCCATTATTTCCTGAGAATGTCACCATTTGTGTGACACATTGACTTAAAAACGAAGAAAAAATCTTTACCAAGAAAATGACGACAAGAGAAAGCACTTACTCTTTTCTCTGGGATGAAACCACGTGACTCATTTTTTAAGCGGGAATACTTCTTTTCTTTTAAAAAAAACTTTGCTACTTTCGTTGAAAAAGAATCATTGAAATATGCGAAAACTTTGCTGAAAAAATATGAATGCTGGAAAAGCTCAAAAAGGTTGGGTTTTTCTCCAAAGAAAAAAATTGAAAAAGTTTCGATTGAATTGTGGCAAAGCGATCATCTTTATTCCTTTGGTTTTTTTCGCTTTCTCTTCCTATTCAATATTTTCTCCGAGAGGAAAGGGTTTTGTGATAGGGAAAGCGGCATATCTAATTTCCTTTTATGGAAAATAGAGCAACCGGAGAATGTATTTTCCAGAGGGAAAAAAGGAAACGGAAATTGATCCAAAGAAATAGAGGCTCTGAGGGTGGGTGTGCAAATGGAGGGAAAATCTTAATAGAGTCGATGAACACTAGACTCTTTACACAACTGGAGGATCCTGGAGAGAATCTATTTTTCTGTCTCCAGAGCTCCAGAGTTTAATCAAGTGAACGACAGAAAACCCACTTTTTTATTGCTTTTTCTCTTTCACTAGAGAAGAGCCTCTGGATAAAAAAGGTTGCTTAGAATTGAGAAAGTCAATAAAAATTTGAAGGGAGTTTTCACCAGTGAATTCTAAAATAAGGAGGGACGAAGAAGTCATTTTAATTACAAGATTTTTGCGATGGCTTAATGGAGATTCCAGTGAAAAATTGGGGAGAGGTTAGGAAATACCTTATTCCCGGAATTTGAGGAAGCTCTTCGCCATTTTGGTTTAGCCAGAAAATAGACAGCGGCGGAGGTCCTTCTCCAGCACAGGTGAGGGTCGTTCCGACACTGTTTGAAAAGTGGGTCATTGCTGGAGGCATTTGGGTTAGAAGGGGACCTGACAACTCCACTTTGGCAGCAAGTCCAAAATCTTCAAAAAAACAAATCCTCAAGTTAAAAAATGTTTAGGAAATTTCCGTAATTTTTGTAAATATTTTAAGCAACCCATTTTACACCAAAGTTTTCTCGCCAGGGATTACCACTTTACAAGGAGAAGATATTTTTTAAAAGAAGAAAGCTGAATTTTTATTCTCCAGAAGTGCCAATGCATCTTCTAGAATAGAAATTAGCTTTCCTCTCAATATTTTTCGCAGAGGCTTCCCACGTGAGGAGAGTAACACGCCACAGATGCATGTGCTCCTTTCTCTGGAATATTTTTTTGAGAAAAAATAATTCCATCCACGGAATTTTTCACGAATGCAAAGTGCAATTTACATGCAAAGACATCCTTCCTCCCTTCCTTCGAAGATGAATCATCCTCTGGAGAACAATATCGTAAGACTTATTTTTCAGGAAAACATACGTATTTTCTCCAGGAGAGAAAAAAACAAGTGTAATGATGAGCCGCAATTTGGTGAATGATCTCATAAATTTCGGTTTGCTTTTGAGACTTTTTTTTGTTAAAAAAACAAGCAAACAAGCATTGAGAATTTAGGTTGGATAGAAGCATCCTGGAGAAAGCTTCCAACTTTAAAGGACATCATGCAGGACTTTTGTATATTTTCCTAGAGAATTATTATGGAGGATGAGTTGTGTTCATGCAATAATCATCATAATGGTGAAACACCATAACACTCTGGAGAAAAATGGGACTTTACTAGTTTCCAGTATTTTCTTTAGAAAACAAGATTCCCATGTAATCCAGCAATAAACTTGTTTTTCTGACCGGAATCCCGTATCCTATTCTCGAAAGGAGCTGACTGGAGCAGTAATTTTGCAAAAAAAGGGCTGGAGGGATGGAAATTGCTTATTTGCAAAGGGGATTCTCTGACTGGAAAAGAGAGGAAAACTGGAAAACCCTGTGTTTTCTCCAGTTCGGAGAGGCAAAATTTTGGGATCGATATTTGTAAAATGAATATGGGCTTTTGTGTGAAAGGAGTCGATATAAAGCTGGATATTTTCCTAGAGTCTCTCACGCTTTGTGTTTGAGTGACAGGAGACAGCTCCCGTTTCCTCTTTTGACTTCAGAACGTGGAAATAGACGTGGGATTCGATTACACCCTCGTTTTTGTCTTTTGATCTCGAGAGCTTTGGAAAGAGAACAAGAGGGAAAATAGAATTTTCTCCAGCTCCTTTTGTGATAATCTTTCTTTACTCTTTTTCCGCCTTTTTTCCTTTGGAAAGTGTGAAAGTCCATTTTTCGCGAGAAAGAAAATTGGGGAAAGTGTGAAGACGTGAATATTGCGTAGTTTTTGTCTAGAGAAAGAAGGGAAAAGGTAAAATAATGTTAGGTCTCTTTTTCTCGAGTATTCTAGCAGTTTTCTCTCTCTCTCTCCAGCTTGTAATTTATGACATGGAGCAAATTATGATTTTCCACAACACCCAACCTACCACAAGGTTTGCGTCGTCAAGGCTTATTTTTTCCTCAAGAGGGAAAAAAGAGATGAATAATATTATGGAAATAAGATAAATGAACACTCTGGAGAAAAGTTTTCTCCAGTGGCCTGTGTGTTGCATGAGCAGTGATGAATTTATATCACAGCTCACAAATGTATTCTCAAGGTGAAAGTGGAGGTGTAAATTGAAAAGGTTAATTTTCTAACAAAGAGTGCACGATTAAAACTTTTTCTACACGAGATGAATTTCTCCACGAGTTATTATCTCTCTCGAATTTTCATCTTTTCTCCGGCTCAGCTTCCTCTTGCAAGAGGAAATTATTTGTTGTCCGGAGAAATTTTCATTTAGCATCTCATTCTCTAGTAAAAGTGACCTTGACGCGTGACGCCCATCGAGATGGTATTAAAGGAGAAAGTAAGAGGGTGGGCTGGGCTTAGCTTGGCTCATAATTGAAATATTATACTATGGGGTATCATTTCTCCTCAAAGGATATTTTGGGAAATGGGGAACATGTGTAATTCAATATTTTTGTTTTGAATGGACTTGTCCATAAATTACGTTGGTTAAATACCTACCTCCCAAAATCCCTATTGCTCTTAAAAGGGCATTCTATTCAGTTCAAAAAAGGCAATTTTGATGAAAGTTTAATTTAAATGATACCCCAGCATAATTTGTGGACGTCCCCTGACATTATTTTTTACTCTAGTTTCAAATATAAAATTCCTATTCCATAGCGTGCCCCACTCGCATTCCAGAAGAGCATCAGAATCAGACATCACTCTTTCCGCTCTTGTTACTCTCTCTACCGAGAGTAATCTTGTCCAGGATGAAAGCATTTCTGGAAGGAGTTAAACATCTCTGAAAAGTGGGGAAATTGGGGAAAGTCATGAAAGCAAAGGTTTCCAGGGAGAAAAGCTGACAATGAAATGTGGTTTGGAATAAAACAACAGTAATTATAGGGTCTATAGAGGAGAACCCATTCTTCACACAGAATTTTTTCCTGGACAAGATTCCCCGGATGGAAGTGACGTTCTCAAGATGAGTTTCTCCATGGCATGAACAAATAATGATAATATTTTTCTGGAGCATTTTCCCAAACAATAGGAAACCACACACTGGAGTGAAGAAAAAAGGAGAAATTTCCATTCATAATAAAATATCATTGTTTCCCTCCTTTCATGTCTTTGTCCAGAAAGGCTGGAGTGTACTGGAGAAACTAGTAATGAGAGGAGAGCGTGCTCTGATATAAAATATGCTTTACACGAGGATTTATTACAGACATAAAAGGCTGTGGTTTTTTCTCCAGTAGAAGGATGTTATTTTTTTAACAAAGCTTGAGTTGCTCTTGCTGGAGAAAATATCCATGTTGACTAGAGTTCCCTTTTCCGGGAAACAGATTGCTCTTGTAGTCAAGTCAAAATGATGGGCTGATGACAGTGATGCTGTGTAAGCTGTGTTATCCCTTTTGTTCCAGCTCTTTTACACCACTTTTTTTCTCCACAGGATATTCTTTCCAGGCTTTGATACGTAAAAGAGGGGGAGTGAAGGGTTTTATGGGGAAAAAATTAGGAATTTAAGTATGCAAATTGTGGAAAAATTGTGGATGGACAATAGAAGAATAAAAATTTGAATGGTGAATAATTCTGGAAAAATTCTGGAAATTTTGGACAAGTTACAGAAAGGGAGAGATGGTATCATCTCCACAACAAAAAGAAAATAAGGGTCGGAAGGTTTATTTCATTCTCCAGCAAAGTTTCTCTCCAAAATGAAACGCATCTCATATTCCAGTACAAAAACTTAGACATTGATATGCTCTCATCCGGAATAACAATTTGGGAGTAGGCGTGTTCCTGGCTAACTTGTCCCTTTTAAGAGATAAAAATGCATTTATTCCAGTTTGCACAACAATTTTCCAGAGATTGTTTACTCCTCCTATTGATTCCGCTTTGATCATTGCAATGATATTTGCTCCTACACTTATCCACTCACAATGGAGAAAACAACTTGGGGGGCTTGAGGTCTACAATCATAAATACATTTTCCTATTTGTGTCATTCTCGTTCTTCTCCGATTTTCCTGCAAGAGCTGGAACCATGTTTAACACGACCACCCTGGAAAATATGCTGGAGAAGGTAAACAAAACTCTTCACATCTTCCATTAACTTCTCTTGTTTCTTCTCCGGTCACATTGTCAAATGAATTATGTGATCTAATCAAAGATTACAAAAGAGGTATAAATCATCTTCCTGGAGAAATTTTCCTGGGATGTATTCAAAGATGTATCTCTTTGTCATCTTTACTTTCTCCAAAAGCTTTCAAGTCTAGGTCGCAGAGAACAACTTGTTTTCCGCTTTCTCCTTCTCACACTTTTTATCGGGGTATTGTTTACTTTAACCTTTTCTTTTGATATCTTTTTCACCAGTTTTCCAGGAGATGCCATCCTCTATATTTATGATTTACAATGAAGACGCTCCCCTCCAGTGTCACCTGAACCGTTAAATTGAGTGTCAAAAATTGTCTGGAATTTTTTCGTTCTTGCCAAATATAAAAATATTCCAGAGATTCTATCCCAACTTTTCTTTACAGTCAACATATTTGGGAGCGACGGAAGTGAACTTTGGTTGGCTTCTCAACGGGAAAAGGATATTGTGGGTGGTCTCCGTGCGAAATTGCTTTTTCCTAGAATCATTCTTTGCCCTCTTTCCAACTCCCTTTTAAGTATTTTTTCCACAGAAGACACCATAACTCGAGACAAGCACGAGCGTGGTGATGAATTTTGTTTATCTTCCAACAACAACCTCATTTTCTCCGTCAACTTGTCCACTAATTACAAAAATGACTAGAAAGGATATACTTTTTGTTTTTTCACTTACCCAATCTGGACAATACCTGGAGAACTAAAATCATCCATGTTATCCTGTTCTCCATAGTTAGTCCTATTTCCAGCACCTTTTTTCGTTGGCCGAAGAACTGGAAAAAATAAAAATAAGTGTTGTTATTATGATTAGTATAGGATGGAATGCTGAAGAAAATTGTAAACTCAATATTCTCGGAGATTCTTGTGCATTTTGATATTTATTCTGATAGAGACACATCTATAAAAAGAGTTTTTTTTTCTCTCCAGAGAGCCACACATTTTATTATCCAGGCAGGTTTCCCTCAGTCCATGCAAAGTAGATGTGTCAATAAATTTACAACTTTTCCATATCCTCTCTCGTTCCCATTCTCCTGGAATATTGACAATGACAAGGAATGGAGAAAACAAAGGCGTAAACATGAACAGCTTTTTTACGACAGGCTACATCTGTTCTGGAATTTAGAAGCTGGATAAAAGAAATTTCCATGAAAGCTGACTCAGCACATAACTGGGTTCTCGTGATGGGAAAAATGAGTGATCCAAAATGTACACAAAATATTCCTTGCCATGCTTCCTTGTCAATATTGAGTGGAAAATGCTGGAGAGCTGAAGAAACCGCTTACGCATTCAATTCCGAGCTTTTCCTATTGAAAAACTGGAGCTGTTTGGGAAACCGCTAAAGAGGGAGAGACAAAATCCGGGGTTTTATTCTCGAGGTGGAAAATACTGAGGGATTTTTTTTGTCCAGGAGAGAGTGTATAATGTTTTGTCCAGGAGAGAGAATATATCCCGAGGAATATGGATTTTGCACACCTTTCGACCTCATAGTACTCATGAGGTATTGACCTGGAAACGTCTTTGAGCTTTTTTGTGGAGCTTTCATCCTGACCATTTTTGAGGAGAAAGAAAGCGAGATGAAGGAAAGAACGGCGTCCCTTATGAATTCATCTTGAAAGAGGATATATATTGGTGGCGTCAAGTGGTGTATATTTTTTGAGGGAGAAGACAGCTGTTGTGTAAAGGAACACGTTTACCGGGATTTATTACGGATCAGAGATGGAAAATCTTGCAGAGAGGAAGGAATATCCGGGGGAAAAATAGCTTGAAGAACATGAGCTACAGTTCTGGAAATCTTAACAATGCTCTTAGTTTTCTAAAGTTTCACTTTTGAATTGGTATTAATGCTGATTAATTTTTGCCTGTGAAATAACTTTCTCGGAAACACAAAACTACATCCAATACATTGGCTACCTTGTTGAAAAAGATTTTGCATGCTGGCAACATTTTCCCTTTGAGAAGCTCCATTCACTCTTTTCTCTCTTCAATATCCATCATTGCTTTCGCAACCTATTTTTGTTTACGATGGCCACATAACCTTGCTCCAAGTTTTTCTATTACGGAGGAAACTCCTCACCTCCCCTTTTCATTATTAAACAGTCTGCAGCCCACATTATATACTTTTTTTTTTCTCGAAGAGAACACAAGTTTGCAATTTGAGGAGGAAACCGTAGAAAAAAAATATCCGGGAGTCTCCATGAATGCCTTTTCTCTCTCTCTCCATGATTTTATTTTTGTAGCCGCAACGAATCTCCATTTTGCTGGAATCTCGCTCACGATAACCGCATCATGGCATCAAACCCTGTAAAAGGTTATTATCCCGTAATCTCCCAGAGGAGGTTCTTCTGGAGAAATACTGGAGTGTATAGAGTGTACCCCACATATATACATTTTTCCCATCCACTTCAGCCTTCCCGGCACTCGACACACTCCAGGATTTTCCAGGCGATGATGTGGAGGCATTTGGGTGGAAAAGTGAAAAGATAATTTCCTCTTTCCCCATGCCTCATCTTCCAGCAAGATTTTTTTTACTCGAGAAGCAGCACAGCGTCTATCCATTCTCGTGTGGAAAAAAAAGAAAGGTGCTTTCCTGGATAATTCGTGGCAACCTCGTGGTGGCAAGGTTGTATAGAGTTGTAGATCACTCTTCTCCACTGGAGAGGTTAGAGACGAAAGAGAGAACGTGAAATAGTGCTGGAGAAATCTCCAGCGAAAAGGGAATGCAGAGAAAAAACGTAATAAGATTGGACATTTATTTGAAATGACATTTACGCTCCGGGAGCACAACATATAACGTATTTTTCATCGCTTCTCTTATTCTCCAGGTGGAAATTGTGGAAAGTATATCCTGGAGAAAGTGCACTTATGAAAAAATAGTCTCTCTCCAGAGTAGCTCACATTTTGGAGGATTATATTTTCTCTGAAAAAATTTCCTTTGCTTTTTGATCTCTTTCCTAGTAAAAAAATCTCTACGCTCTTTAAAGAGGATATGTAAACAAGGTGAAAACGACTCCTCCTGAAAAAAAAAGTTATCCTTCGTAGAGACGATTTTCGTTGGAGGAGGTTTGCGTTAAAAAAGCGAGAAATTCCAGAAAGGAGGAATTACAACTTTATTTTGTGAATAAACACGTAACATTATTGTGTAGTGCTGAGCAAGCATTTCCTTTGTCACGATTTTTGTCTTGGCTGGAGAAAATTGAAAAGGACTGGTACATGTTGTGTAATAACCTCCCTTCCCTGGACAAAAGAGATAGATCCAGGTTTACTTGCAAATCTGGCTTAATCCTCAGCGCAAATAATGGGATATACGGGTTTTCAGACTGAATACAGAATGCATATTATTTCCACTGGAGAATATATTTTTCTTTCCTCAATGGAGGGTGAACGTCTGGAAAATAGTGATGGGATAATGGATGTATGGAGGAAAATTGGATAAAAAAAGAAAAAGTCGGTAATGAGGGGGAAAACTGGCTGACGTTTTCACTCCTTGGGAAACTACTGGAGAAAGTTTGACAAGAAAGTACATCCTCACATATTCTCTTTTACGGATTTTCTCCACTAGAGTAATCATATTACTGGGAAAAGCGTCTGTGAAAGTAGAGTGAATTTTTTTCCACAGAGGGAAAGTAGCTAAAAGCTATTTTGAAGATTATTCTGGAACACCACACATTTAGAAAGATGCACTATTTTCTTCAGTAGCTTTCCCCCAAAATTTCCAAAATGAGCTGGACTACAGGATGTAAAGAAAGTAAAAAGCTATAAAACCGTATGAATGAAGAAGTGAAAATGGTTCCGTTTTGTAAACCTGTAACCCTTTTTATTTAACGGGAGACGGAAAAATCCTCCAGGGAAAGAAATGGATTTACTTTCCTTACAGATTTTTTCCTTAAGGAGAAAGCTGATTTGAGTACATAAAAGCATGAGGGAATGGGTAAAGATGACTGCATTGCATTTTTTGCTTCCGATACTATCTCTAAGAAACATTGCGTACTTGCAGTTTCGTCTCTGGAGAAAATATTCTCCTCTGCAAAACAGATAAGGAGTAAATGATATTTGATGAAAAAACTGGAGAATTCTTTTTAGGTTATTTTAATTCGTACAAAATGTGTTTCTATTTCCTTTTGTAAAAATTCCAGAGACATTTGAAATGTAATGGGATGGATGCGGAAAAATAAAATCGTAATTTATTTTTATTTCCTGGAAACAAAAGCTACTCCATTTTGCAAACGAATTTTTGATTGGATTCCGCCGTCATTGAGATAAATTGAAATTCACAAGTGTAATCACTGGAAAATCCTAGAGATTTCCAGGAAAAGCCTTTTTCTGTCAATGATATAGTCATCGTTTTTGGAAGACTTCACCAGGAAATAATTTTCTTGTGGAATGAAAAGTGGCTTTAAAAACTCTTTCTGAAAAAAAGATTGTGGAATTTGGCGTAACAATTGTAAAAGCAATAAGGAGAAAGCTTTTGTTCTCCAGTAAAAACCCAAACATGGAAAAATGGCATTCATCCATCTTCAATTTCTCCAGAGGGCACATTTCCCGCCAATATTATTTTTCTTTGGGAAATCAAATTCACTTTTCCGAGAATCAACATAATATTATGCTTTCTCCAGTAAAAAAGATTTCTCTTTTATGGAGAGAATACAACATCTGTTCAGGAAAAAGTTTAACTAGTGATCATCTCCTTACCATAGTGTTCCACTCTAGTAAACTCAGAGTTGACTTTGACTTCAACTGGATAAAAATTTATTTATCCTGGATCTGCAGATAGACATGGAAATAGACTCCAGAACTTCATGACCAAGTGTCATTCTTTCAAACGATATCCAATACTTCCTCCCACAAAGGCGAAGAGATCACCAACCCTCAAAAAATATATTTTCTCCTCTTCCAAGACTTTTTACTTCTCCAGCCAAATTTGAGAGAGGAATGTATCCCCTTTCAATAAAAATATTCATTGAGAAATCTTCTGGAACTTGGTCATGTGTAAATAAACAAAAAAGGAGAGTTTGTCCACAAAACAAACTTTTTTCCTTATATTGAAATCCTCCTCTTTCTGTTTTCCCACGAGTGGAGATGACTGGAGAAAAGTGAATTTTTATCATCAACCTAAAAAACCCCAAAGTTGACTTTCCAAAAGAAAACTTTCTCCTCGAAGATGATCTCTCTCACTAGCCCACTTTTCCAGTAAAGTTTATCTTTTTTCTCCGGGCTATTGCCTGTTATTTTTGAGGTGGTTTGGAAGCCCGACCAAAACACGGAAAGTTTTTTGGACTAGAATTTATTTACCATGTGATCATGATCGCATCACATCCAACGCTAATGTGATTTCTCTGGGGAATTTTCTCACTCTGGATTACTTTCTCCAGAAATATAAACCACTCCCTTTTCAGTTTGATCCATTCCTCATCCTATTTTTCTCCAGATCATATACATATACAGTCATTAGCACTGCCTGAAAGAAAAAACCTCCTGGAGAGAATACCCTTTCCTCCAGATCCCATTATATATTCTGGAGAAGGAGAACAAAAAAGTTGAAAAGTCTTTCGAAATATTCTTCTCCAGGATGACGGGAGCTTCCTTAAAGAAAAAAACTTTTTCAATTAGAGGAGGCAACCATTTTTTCTCCTCTTTCTTTTCTGGAAAATAAAACTGGAACTTTCCTTCCTCAAGAAAAGAAAGGAATTGTTTTCAAAAGTTTTCTTAAAGATGCAAAATGTGATGCATGCTCAATTGACGTTCTTTGTGTCTTGTGAGCTGTTTTACCTTTGCCACCTAGAAAATAAACATGAAATTCCTGGTGAAAAAATCCGCCTCAAGACTTCTAAGGGTGCAAAGGCTGATGAAACTTAATCAATACATGAGTTAGTATATGTCTCGACACTGATGAGCTTTTCCTAGAATATTCCCATACTAATCACACATCCCACTGATTAGTGAAACCTCCCTGGAGAAGATGATCGAGTCTCATCTGGAAATTCATATTCACACCACATTCCAGACCCGTCAGTCTCTGTGCAGAAAAAAGGGACACATTTTCCTGGACAAACTGAAACTCTACTGGATACTAGAGAACTGGCGGCATTCTCTGTAAGTTTCCTGGAGTCATGATTTTCGCAGATCACATCGCCTCCTCACATACACATATTATACTTTTCCAGCTTTCCCATCACACATTCCTCCAACGAGGCTGGATCAGAACAATCGATTAATTAAATTCTCGCCGACGACTGAAATGATAGGAAGGCGAGGAGGCGAGTACATGTCTCTCTTGCAGTCTCTCCAGCATTTTCCATACTTTCCACTGCTACCGCCATAAATCCTGCTTTCCTCGGGTGGAGAAATGAGGGTAACATGTGTACCCTAATGTCCTTGTCTAATCTTGGGGATGGGAAATTTAGAATGTAAATTTGGCAAGATTGCTTTTTCCTCTGGAGAAAGAAGACACAAGAAGGTGGGCAAGATTGGATCAAGTCTTAAAACGAAAAAGCCATTAACCTTCCAGCCACAAAACAAAAGCCACAAAAGCGGAAGCCCTCTTTAGGACATCTTTTATGCATTCATTGGGAGCCGGAATCACCCTCAATTTGAATAGATTACTGGAGAAAATAAATTCTGGGAAGGGAATTGTTTCAGGTGTCAGCAACTGACGGGAATTTACATAGTTAATTTCCTTTATGGAGAAATAACTAAAGACACTCTAAGAAATCAGACACAATTTTTGTCTGATTTAGATTAAAATCAGTGAAAAAGAAAAAAGATTTTCCAGATGAGAGAAAGTCGTTACTTACATTTGTTACTGGCGCAGGGGATTCCTCATTGGAAAAATATGATTTTTTAAAGTCTTCTCCAGGTTATTTTCTCCAAAAAACGAATTACTTTAGTTGGTAAAAGGCTTGACAAGAGTAAGAAGCTAAAAGTCACTTGTCATCGTCATCTGCACACATTTGTCATTTTTTCTCCAAATTCCTCTTGTTTGAGTAGTTAGTTTAGTTATACAATTGACATGATATGTATGCTAAACAAAAGGAGAACAAGGACATTTTTTATTTTCTCCAGTGAAAACACAGAAAGGTCATAAAAGCTTTCACAAGCAGGCAAATATTGTTCTGGAAAGGAGACTCCAGTGCAGTTATGAAAACTCAATGAGGAATGAGTTTTTTCCCACAAGGTAATAAAATGTTGTTGTTGTTTTCATCCCATTTCCTTTTTGGAACATTTATTTAAATTTTTTCGAGAAATAGCTGGAAACCTATTCAGCACAGGAGAGAATAAAATTCAGACAATATTATTTCTCCAGGGTTAGCCCGTCCTCTCAATGCAGAAACTTTTTTACAAGTTGGAGAGTCATTGGAAAGTTTGAATGTGAGGAGCAGGTGTCAATCCTCACTTCTCCAGAGAGATTTTCCAGGATAACAATGTACGCTACAAGAGTTTCCCTTTCACAAAAAAAACTTTCTTTTTCACTCGAGTCTTTTTCCCCAGCACTTGAGTCACCTTTGGTTACTCTCACGGAAAAAAAACTTTTTCCCTATTAGTTCTATTTTTAAAGGTGTCTTCCAGGAGATTTCTTTCGAGCGATAATATCCTCTGGAGACAAGGGGTCCAGGAGAAGCTCGACTTTATTAAAATCGAGAGCTGCAAACTAATTCTTGTTGTCGTTTGGAGAAGAAGAAAGCACCTTCACTGATACTTTCTTCTTTGAGTAATAAATTAACTAAGCTGGAGAATCCCTTGAGAAAATGGTGATAAAAGCTATAAAAAACTCTAATGACCTTTTCCCTTCTTTTTTGTCTTGAAGAAAACTTGTCTCGAGATATCCTATATTGAATATATTTTCTCCATGAAGTACACAAGTTTTTTGTTTGAGGCAGAAGAAAGACTTTTTTCCAGGGTGATTATGATGATGGTGATGTGATGATGATATGAATGGAGGTTGTCTTGTTTACAGTCTGGTGATATGATATGACGCGTGTAGAGGAGGTAACAGCGAACGGATTTTTTCTCATTAAAAATGGTGTATTGCTCACTGGAGAAAAATTGCTCTGGAGGAAGTTGTGACTCTTCTTATTTGTCTTTTTTCTGTACAAAAGACAGAGGAGGGAAGAAAATGGGGAAAATTGTTTTCCAACTCGGAGCACGTGCTAGAGCCAAACCCTGCCAAAGAAAAATGCACACTGGAGAATTTTGGTGGAGAAAAGCCGTGCAATGTTTTACGTATTAATAGAGAGTTGGACAAAGATGCGTGCTGTCGCGACAAGAACAGAAACCAGACTGGAGATTGGGTTGACACAAGAGCTGGATAAAAATATGCTGGAAGGGAAGAGAGAGGTTGTGCTAGAGATGATGATTTTCCGTGGTGTGTTGTGGTGAAAAGCTACTGTAGTGTTGATGCTGGAGTAGAAAGGGGGAATTTTGTTGTGGTCCTATTTTTCTCCTATCTGCTAGAGTCAAACTGGAAATGATGAAGGATACGAAATAAACGCTAATGCTCGTTTGCTGGAGAAAAGATGGGAACTGTGGAAATGGGCATTGTCATGGGAAATGATGCAATGGAAATGGGAACACATCACGAACCCATTTTCTTCTCTATTTTCATTTTTTTCTCGAACATCATTAATTCTTCGGAAGGGTGATGTTATGTGAGAAAAATAATTCCTGGAGAAAAACATCAGAGGGAGAGCGAGTACTTTTTAAGTTTTAAAAAAATCCTGGAATTTTATTCTACAACTTTTACTCTAGTTATAATAAAACTGGTGCAATTTTTAATTACCTTTCTAAAATAAGTAAACTTTTGAAGAAGGAGCAGTGTTTCAGTGGTAGAGGTAAAGTTTGGCTGGAGAACCTTCTCCAGAATGACTCGAACGGAGGAAAAGCTGCAATCAAAGACAGGTCAAAGGAGGTTATCTGCTCAATCCCATAAGTCTTCAAGGAGTGTCGGCTCCGTGCATGGAAAACCAGGAGCTGAAGCTGGCGGAGGGAAAGGAGACAGTCACAGTCATCTCTTGAGCGTTCACTCTGGAGAAGAAGCAAGTTTGCATAGTTCGTTTAATGAAATTGTCGCCATCGATGAGGAAGGTCATCCTTACATTGACATCAATAAATTGGTCTACAAACCCAAGACCAAGTAAGCTTCACAAGGGTAAAAACTAACTTTTTCATTTAAATGTTTATAAATTAAGGATTAACCAAACTTTGCGACAGGGTTCACGAGCACCACAAAGAAAAATTGTCAAATTACATTCCAGACTTTGGCTTCATCCTCTTCAACATTATGAGTCTGGTAGTCTAGCTCCCTAATTTTTAAGTTAATTTTACTCGTTTTCAAGAATTGCAATTAACTTGTTTAACTCTTTTACATTTAATACAAACAGGGTTGCTCCACCTACTTCATCCTTCTGGGCGCCACAACTCTGACCTGGAAAGCGAGGTAAAAAATTCAGATAAAAATCGATTTGTTGACATGCTTTCGGATTCAAATCACATGCTTTCGGATTGCTTTGTTTTCAGTCACATGTGTTTTGCATATATTTAATTTGTTATTGTTGCTAATCCATTGGCAGCACTGGAATGTTCCAAATCCCCAAGTGCCTTGACGAATCAGTTACACAGTTTCCACAAAACTTGTACCACGTTCCTTGCCACATTTTCAATAACAACACGAGAGGGGAATTCGGGACGGATCCGAATCGGGGCTATAACTTTAGCTTACCCAATTCGTATCCTATTTTGAGGACGAAACTTACCGAAATCCATTACTTCGGATTGACCCTCATTTGCTTCGAGGTTGTCAACTTTATCAATGTCTGCATTGGGATCAACGCTTGTCTTCAAGGCTACAAGGCTATTTTAGTTCAGCACTTGGCGCTGGACGGGTTCCTCGTTTTGGGAGAGTTTATTATCGCGGCTATTGTCACCTTCACGGCGTCCTGTCAACCGAAAGATATTGACGTGGTGAGGATCCTCCTCCAGCATTTTGTGCAGTGGTATGGGGTCATTGCCAAAGGGGTTGAGCTGGAGACGGAAAAGGAGAAATTGCTAAATGCTCAAATTGACGCTCTTCAAATATCGGTAGTATATAAAAACTTACGTAGGAAAATTAATTTGATGTAGTAGTAACCCTTTTCTTTGAATAATTTTGGATACTTGCTTTACATTTACTCCAGTTGGGCTGCTGCGGCGTTGATGGCTGGCAAGACTACCTTTCTAATGATTTTCCAAATAGCGACTTTACACGCCTTCAAACTCAGGAGGATGAGACAGAAACGGTCATCCCGTTCTCTTGCTGTCGACCTTGGTGGATCAGAAACATTTATTGTGCACACGGCGCCCACCTTTGGGCGCATCCACAAGCCTCTCCAGCAAAAGCTCTCCAGTTCCATGAGCGTATTAACCAGGAAGGGTGCATGTACAAGCTTATCCAGTTGTGCGAGAATATTCGACTTTTAATGGGAAAGTATGGCTTTGTCGCCTCCATTGTTCATCTGGTGTTCGTCCTCGTCGAAGCCATTTCAGCTATAGTCCTTATCAGAAACATAAACACTTTGATTCGCGAGAAGAAGCGGTTGATGAAGAAAAAGGAGATGCATGGAGACCCTGGAGAGTCTGGAAGTGACATGGAAGTTCGAACAACAAGCGATCACGTTGGGCACCGCCTTTCTGCAACGTCGTCCCACTCCCACGCCAGCGGGAAGCCAAGTCCGTGGGCGAAAATTGCACCGCCAACGGAAGACGAAATTCTGATGATAAAGCATCGATCAAATTTCAACAAATTCATGGCAAAAATGAGATCAGGCCATGTAGGGAAGTGGGTGAGGGAAGCACAAGAACAGGTCACGGAGGGTCATGAAGAACAAGAGGATTTGCCCCAGACGGCAGAAGAAAAGAAGCAACGCGAGAAGGAGCTCCTGCACAAGAAAAATATTCAGAGAGACTTAGACGACGACGTGGGGTCGGTGGAAAACCTCGTCAGGAATCACATGAAGAAGCATCGCAGAGACCGTCACAAACATTCAGATGACGATGAAATAATAAAAAGGCAGAAGGAGGCAGAGCAAGCCGCTCAGAATACGTTGGGGGGTGGAAAAGGAAAGGGGAAGAGGGCAGGGGCAAGCCCCGCGAGGCAGAAAAGCATTAAGAAAAATTTGAAAGGGAGAAAAAGTCGAAAGACTATTTTGGTCGATGGTAAACTGAAATGGAGGAATTTTGGAGGAAAGAGGTCAAGTTGTTAGCTTTGATATTTCTCGTTTCAGATGGACGTAGAAAAAGTAGGAAAACACAAGTTGCCCATCCTGAAGAAGACGGAGAAGAACATCCTAGTACAGCTTTATTACCCCCGCCACTGGAGGACCAGGATGAGTTCCATCTTGGAAGGAAGACTGAACACGACCTGGAGGATTTGGCTAAAGATTATGCTGCTTCGGGAGGGTTGAACCATCCGAAAAAGAAGAGGAAGAAAAGTACAAGTTCAAATCAAATCCAATAAACATTCTGGACTATAATAATAAGTGTTGTGACCTTCTGGACACACAAATTGATGACGAATCTTGTTTGTCATTTTTCCAGAAAAGAGAAATGAAGATGGGGAAGATGCCGAACACAAGGATTCTGTCGGCGGGGAAGAAGAACATGAAGGGGAAGAAGATGGTTATTTTGAAATGAATTAAAAGTTAAAAGAAAATTACAATGTCAAATATTCTTGTAACTAATTTCTTGACAGAGGAACACGAGTCGAAACCGGAAGGGACAACAGTTGAACAAGGAGGAGAAAAGGGGGCTAAGAAGAAAAAGCGGAAAAAGGCTGCAGGAGCAGGAAAACCGTTAAAAGTACTAAAAAAGCCTAAGAGAAAGAAATCCCATCATAAAAAGGATGAAGATCTCGCTGAAATAACAGAGCCAGAAGTTAGTCCCGACGAAAAACCTGTTGAACCTAAGCAGACAAAAGTTATCTGGAAAAAGTCGAAAAAAGACGGGAAAAAGGAACAAGAGTCTACACAAGGCGAAGCTCTCGAAGTTTTCCCTGGAGATGATGAAACTGATGAGGATAAAGGTCAGGACGAAATCTCTGAAGAAGAGAAGGATCATCACATTCCGGAAATAGAAGATAGTATGCAAAAAAACGTAGCATAGAATTTTTCCAGAATTTTTAAATTAAATAAACTCATTTGTGCTTTCTCCAGTTGGCCCTTCCAGAACACCTTCGTCGAAATTAAAGAAAAATAAGAAGGTGAAAAAGCTGAAGACAAAAAAAGGGAAATCTAAACCCGCCCATTTATACGACGACTCTGGGCGTGAGCGTCTTAGCGAGGATGACCTGGAATTTTCCGATGTGGACACAGAACCTAATTCAGAAGACGATGAAGAGACCCGCCGAAAGAAGAAAAGAAAGAAGAGGAAGAAGCGCCGGAGGAAGGTAAAGCTTATCAATTCATTTAATGAAAAGTTCTTCAGCATACAACAAAGCATTCAATTCGTAAGACGTAATATTTTTCTTCATTTCCATCAGGATTCAAAGAGACGAAGAGAAGGACATCACGGTCACCACCGAGGCGATAGACCTCCGTGGTTAGCATTCTTTTAACCTTCTGCCAGCGGATTCTCCGAATGAAGAATTTGACAGTTTTATAAGAATATAAAATACAACACAATGTTCCATGCATGTTTTTTTCTTGTTATATAACCTCGAAAAACTAGAATACAAAAATAGTGAGAATTTTCGAATTTCTGCGTGGACAATTTATTTGCCTACCTTGAGCACAATCTCTATTTACTATCCAGGGTGCTAAAAATCGTAAAAATATCCTTGATTTTCCGTAGAAAACCGTTTTTCCCATCCCGCTCACATCATAACTTACGGTGACAAGGTTATTACCGCAATCTCATCCCATCTTATGAGGATAGAATATTCCAGAGATTTTTTTCTAGAAAAAAAATATACATGGGCAGAGAATAGGATAGCTTGCATTGTATTTGCTACATTTTTCTTCAGTATTGCAGCTTCCTCCAGAGAGAAAGTGAAGACAGCATGAAATTGAGATTTTTTCTCCAGCTCCAGAAAAAGAAGGGGACGATGTGGAAGGAAGAAGAAAATTGTCTTTTTTGTACAAAAAGTAGAATGTAATGAGGTTTGGAGTGTGGCTGGAGAAGGGGAAAAATAACTGCATGTGTGTACATCCGTTTAGCACGCGAGAAAGACATGAAACGAGCAATTGAGTTTGTGGTAAGTAAGCTGGAAAGAAGATTCCAGAGAGTGAGTTTTTTCTTCTCCAGAGTGAGGAAACTGGAATAAAAACTCGTGTTTCCCATTTAATGATGTAATTAGGCGGTTTTCTAAATGAAATTTAGCAAGTGCTAGTCGAGGAATTAGTCTAATGGGCACGAGGCTGGAGAAGGGAAGAAAAATGTGGTGATGGTTGATGGTGCAAGTGCTGGAGAAAAAACTGGGAATGGGATAAGATGTAAAAAGTGAGCAAAACAACTTGTCCAAAGTGGATATTTTATTTTGTTGAAAGTGGTTTTAAATTGAGAAATGGAAGGATTTTTTGTTAAAATTTTATACGGGATTTTGAGAATATCTTTTTCTGGCCGAGTGAATAACGTAATGGAAGTTGAATTTGTGGAGAAAATGCAATTTATTTGGAAACATTTCAACTAGAAAATTGGATGGGAAGTGAAAATGAGCCAAAATTTGCCAAAAATGTTGTACCAAATTCAAGAATATTTTTTCTCGAGAGTGTAAAAAATCTCCCGGATGTAACAAACAGGTATCGCTTGTGTATTAGTCAGCCAAATAGGAGAATATTTCTCCTAGTGAACGTGTTAATTTTCTGCTGGAAATGGCAAGATTGATTGCCTTTTACCCAACATCAGTCTCTAACATATTTATTCCGTTTGGAGCTTTCTCCAGAGGGTAGTTGTAACAGCGTGAGGGATATTTACTAGGAAAATTACTCAATTTTACGCTTTCCAACCTAATTCGGTCGATCTTTCTCCTCTTTTGATGTCTAATGCATGTATCCAGAATGTTTACACTCATCCATATTTACCAAATACATACAAAATACATAAAAAAAAGTGTATCCAGGGGGGAAGAAAAATAAGCTCGAGCTTTAACACTTACTCACTCCAGTAGTCTTATTTTCTCTGGAGAAAATGAAAAATTCTAAATTATACGCAGCATACGCGACAAATAACTCCTCCAGGACAAGTTTCCATTTGGCTCGGCAGCATTTTCCTTTGAGATCGGGATCTGAGTCAATTTACATATGGGAAACTCCCTTCCAAAGTGATTTTCTCCAGTGACCGAATTAGCAATGGCTCTAAGGCTCATACAGCCAGTCTACATATGAAACCTCCGGGGACAATATCATTCCAAATATTTGCCAATATCTCTCCAGAGATTAGAAAATTAGCTGGCAAGAGAGAGAGAGAGATCCTCCCTTCTAATAAATAAATTTCTTTTCCAGGAATCAATCTTCCAGAGAATTATTGATTTACCTACCTCCTCTTAGCTAACTTAACTCAATGGTGCTTATCTCACACTGATTAGCATAATTTATTTGGCTTCTTCCCCCAACAAGATAAAAAGCCTTTGGGGCTCTTCAAAAGATTATTATATTTTCTCCAGGGAGAATCTTAGATTAGCCATGTGACGGAAGCAACAAAATCAGCCACCCGGAATGATAAACAAATTGACAAACATTAGACCCCCCTAGAGTGGATTTTTATTAAAAACTTTCAATTTCCAGGTTCCACCTGGACAAAAAATACACATCAAGTATATTACTGCATGCGTCTGTGTATGTGTGTCTGTCCGGGATCGGTTTAGTTGGTTGGTTGGAGGATTTGGCGAGTACTACAATAAACTTCGGGTTTTTTTCGTTTA
>JAHZNA010000445.1:0-12150 GCA_027743935.1 Sinodicranocentrus sp. ZH6 | reverse complement strand
CGTCTTTTGAGTATGCTTTTCAGTTTTACTTCTCCCGGAAATTTTTCAACCATTCTTGATGTTATGGACATGATGCCATCGAAAAATAGATCAACCTATTCTGTGACATTTAAGTGTCTGAATCAAATGCCTAAAGTGAGTTTTATAGTTTTTACATTGACTAGCGTGTTACAAATCAGTTATCGCTAGACAAAACAAAAAAAAACACTTGATGAACATTAATTATTTTTTAATCCCATTTATCCTTTGAACATGCCTTGTGGATTTGGATGTCTCACTTAATTAATTAACAAGAGACTATGACCAACCGCACACTATAATTCGCTGTCTGTTTGAAGTGTGAAGCAGAGCATAAATTGTCATTCGTCATGCGAATGTGTTTATTTAGAAAGCTACATTCAATCTAAAATTAATACTGACGGGTAAGATTTAATTAACATGATCAATAAATGAAACGGTAAGCTAACGACTTTTTCATGTTCCTTATTGACCTCAATTTCCATAACCCTACCAATTTATCTAAAGCAAAGTTAAGTTACTCGTTCAATTTATAAAATTAAGATCGGCGTTAATAATGTGAAATACATAACACCCTGATGTTAATGTAAGCCTAATTATTTTTATTTATTTATTGATTAATACATTACAATTACAATCCAAATTATTCTATTTGCACTTCCAGGAACTGCAAAAGTACAATAGCATACGTGAGCGTGACCCCAAGTCCCTAAAATACAAAAATATGAGATTATCTTTTAATCTATAAAACTGCTTCCATTAACAATTTAAAACTCTTACAAATCCCAAAGATCCATAGTCCATCACAGAAATTAGTCCGCAAGCTCCAACATTCGAAAAGTCTTTTATTTCACTCACATCAGCAGCCCCATACGCATGCGGTAACTCAGATGATGAAAGGATTCGAGTATCCCGGAGTAAAATCAATTTAGTCAATTTTCTCCCCTTTAACGATCCCATGAAATGTTTTTTTACAACTTTCAAAAATGACATAAAGATAAGGATAAACTATCCACCAAAACTTACCATAGCAGAAGCTTGAGCATTTATGAGAAGAGAAGCAACCAGAAAGCTTATCGTAAGTCCAAATTGCACCATGTAATATGGAGCGTGTTCAGCAAATATCACAATCTCTTGAGCTAATATGCAGTACACGTGCATGACAAAGGTTGTCATTATTGACTTTGTCACAAGATGAACTGGTGTTATGTACTTTGTTTTATATTCTCTCAGAACTTCGCATACCTTCTATAAAAAAATTGCATTAAAGATATCACTAACGGAATTTTTCAACTAGTACACATTATTGTAGCCGGAAATACCTCAACTTTCTCCAACCTCATATCTTCCACAATTTTGATCAGTTCGGAATTCACTTCTAAAATAGCTAGACCACCTAAAACTACCAAAACTNTATTGTAGCCGGAAATACCTCAACTTTCTCCAACCTCATAGCTTCCACAATTTTGATCAGTTCGGAATTCACTTCTAAAATAGCTAGACCACCTAAAACTACCAAAACTTTGTGAAATGACGTCGCAAGAATTCCGTACCGACTCACCCCAAGCATACCAAAGCCCACAGCTTGTTCCCAAACTTTAGCTTTATATTGACTACTATTTGTCCTCGGGTGAATATACAGAACTTGTAAAATTTCCTTAAGAATTTGAACCCGTGAAGTAGAATCCCACAGATACATAGCAAGCCCAACCATGTCCACCGCGAAGAGGAAAAAAGGAAAGAGGAGAAAGCCGAAGGTGAGAATCTGCCGTAACTAATTAAATTAAACGTTATAAAAAACTAGAAGCAATTTAATTTTACATCTCGGATTTATTAATACGCTAAGGATCTTACGGAACAAGTGAATTCTCCTTCTGGAATTGTAGCTATCTTTTGAAGCTGAGATCTTTTAAACCAAATTGTGTAAATTATCGTCATTGTCATTGCAAAGCCGACGACTTCCTTATGCTATGAAGAATATTTGAGTTGGCTCTTTTTTCAAGTTGATAAAGGCAAAGGAAGACGCTCCAACTATGCCATAGGAGAGATTGATTATGTACAGGATCATGCAGATTATCTAGAAAATTAAAAGTACTTTTTTACAATTCAAGAATCCATATTTGCTACTCATATATAATCACTTTGACATCCCAAACCGAGCATTACCTGATGGACACTGTGTTTATTTAACTTTAAAATGGAATTTTTATCATCGCCGAAATGATACGGGATGACCAACAAATAAAAATAGAATTTAATTATCTTCCTGTATAAATACGGAAAGCACAAGTTTCTCCTTTGCATTTCCATTTTGGGACTAAACTGAACAAGTTATACGGAATGACAAACAAATAAAAATAGAATTTAATTATCTTCCTGTATAAATACGGAAAGCACAAGTTTCTCCTTTGCATTTCCATTTTGGGACTAAAATGAACAAGTTTACTACCTAAAATGAGCTCTTGTGCTACTACTATTTGTACTACAGGAAAGTGGGAGAAAATAAGGAATGGTAATGTAGTCATCAAATGTAGAATGTAGACATTGAGTGAAGTGTATTTACATCTTTTAATTAGGATAATGCTCCATTGCGTGATGTTGCGACAGTAAATATTCCGATTGGAAAAGCACCCATGTTCAAATAACATAACATGGCTTTTAGCCTGACATTGAGTGAAGTGTATTTACATCTTTTAATTAGGATAATGCTCCATTGCGTGATGTTGCGACAGTAAATATTCCGATTGGAAAAGCACCCATGTTCAAATAACATAACATAGCTTTTAGCCACGAGCTTAAATTATTGAAATGCCTTTTTCATTATTAAATTTAGATAGTAAGGTAAATAGGTTAGAACACTTAATTTAGTGTTTCTGCTAATTAATATAATGCAGGATTGTATGTACAAGAAACAAGAAAGTTTTTTTTTAATTCACCAAAAAAGTATTATTGACGATTTTGAACTTTATGGAACAATTAAAATACGGAAATTATACACAAATCGTATTTTAACTACTAAATATTTAGACAATAAGAGCACAATAATCAATGTACAATTATGCATCAAAATGAGATCCTCAAAAGTTGGGTTTAACGCCGTGGTAAAGTCAAGCAATCAAATTAAAATGTGCATCAACATAAGATGGAGTATTTGCCGTGTTTGAATTATAATGAATTGTGGTTGACTTGATGCATGTTTCCTTTGGTTTAACTAATTTACATAAATATGCTGGAAATATTTTTCAGCCAAAAGTATACCATGATATTACGTTTAAAACGGATATGCATAAAGGAATCACAAATGACCCAATTTCATAAGTAACCTTATCCTTGTTCAAAATGACAATTTTTTTCACTTTTTATTCACAGTATAATCAACTTTGTACTGGAATGTTTCCGCTATACTCTCCATCCTCTGTCTCCTCATAACCTTTATTCTCTGCGGAAACGTAAGTATAAAATATTTATGCTAACGAGAAATATCCAGATAAATTCCAAATCGAGGTCATCCCATTCCACAACAGAATTCCCAGGTCGAGTACAAGAGTTGCTGAAGGTGGAGGTGATATTGCAAATGCAAGTTGGAACTGGAAAAATAAGAAAGGTATTGTGTCATTTCCAATTTTTCCTCTCAAATATTATTTTTAATTGGCTCTCGTAAATAACCCAATTCAAATCATCTTTCATTATTTCCTTCATCTAGATAAAAACCGAAATTTATCGTGTCATTTCCAATTTTTCCTCTCAAATATTATTTTTAATTGGCTCTCGTAAATAACCCAATTCAAATCATCTTTCATTATTTCCTTCATCTAGATAAAAACCGAAATGAGCCTACTTGCAAAATAATCATGAAATGAATCCATTTAAAATTGAAGCAAGCTAATAAAAAATCCAAATCAAGCAACCTCCTCATCCTTGCAAAGTCTTTTTAAATTTTATTCCTCTTCATAATTCAATCGTTCCACTTGCCCCTCATCAATCGGAAAATCAGACCTTCTTTTTTCCTCGTTAAATCCCATTGGTCGCATGCACCCCTTCTCATGAATATTTTATCAAGCTGCCATAAAACCCACTATCAAATATGGAAAGCGAAAACCCACCAAATAATTTTTCGATTCTAGAACAATATTCCATATGATATGTGTACGCAATATTCGAGAACAGTGGTATTTCCCCTTTCATCATCCCATCAAAGTATATTTTATATTCCTAATATCCGCAGTCATCGGCTCGTCCCCACGTCATTAATCTATAAACAAGACCACTGCACAGGACATTTTCTCCGGGCAAAAAAAGCATACCAAAGTTATTTTTCCTCTCCACAACAAACATCAATATCATTGGGTCTACTCATATAAAACAATACGAGTGGATGGGTTTTCACTCAAATTTACACATTCAACATGATTATGTCATATATCCATCATTCCAAGCATGCAACTTGAGCAAGAGGACATTCGTCATTCCTGCTGGGACTAAATTGGGGAAGAGAGACAGAATGGAATCGACTGGAAACTACCTACCTCCAGCCTGATATTAGGATACTGGAGAAAAGTGCATAATAATTGGTGCTGGGCGGATGCTCCTCCGTGACATATGGAACTGTGGTGATATGAGGTTGTCGAGAGGGCATGCAATATTTTCATCATCTCCATTGATTATTTTAATAACTCCATTTTGATAATTGGCCTTTCCTTCTCTTGTCTCAAGAGCGAATAGTCTGTTTAGGGAAAACAGAACATTTTCTAATTCCATTCCAAGTGTGCTAACAAACGAAACACTTGAAGCAACTGGATATAAGCAGAAAAATCTTTCCTCCTGTGGGAATTATCAAGGATTTTCAAGAATGGAAAAATAAAAACCAGTTTGTCTTTAGAGTAGTGTCCTTTACCTAACAGACAAAATGGTAGGATATTTTGGGTGTAGAAATAGTTTGCAAGTGTTAAGGTGCTTAAAAGGTAGCGTGCTAAATTCCTTTTTGTAAAAAAAAGTAGCAATAGAATAGAACACATTTGTTTGCGAATTTTTTATAACCAAAACACAAGATGAATTGCTGTCTAACGATACAAACGGGAGGACTAATTGTTGCCAGTATTGATGTGGTAAGGAAAATCCTAGATACTGGATAAAAACTATGTGAGAATTGAGAATTTTACTAAAATAATAAATTACTTCAAGGTCCTCAACATAATCGGGATACTTCTCTCCTCCACTTTGCTTCTCTTTCAAATATGTCTTCAATTCAACTGCAAGCTTCCTATAGCAAACACCGTTCCAGAACAAAAACACCGACAAGTTTTAGCATCTAGTTAGTGCTCAACTATTCTACTTTATCCATTTGATTGCTTCAAATTTAATCATCTTTAAAGTTATAATAATTTTGCTGTTTAGTTGAATCCGTATTTTGGTCGCTGATCTTCTTCATGTTTCTCTGCATCAAGCAAATAGTTTTCAATTCTCTTTTAATCCATGGTATTCGCAAGGTAAACCATTTTCTTTACTAAAAATATCCTCCTTACTCAGAATGATTTAAGGAAACTAAGAATATGGCTGGTGTTCAAAGCATGCATAGTAATTCTCGGCATTTTCATGATCCTCACTCAAGACTCTATTGGGCAAGGGGCTCACCGTCAAATCTCGGAAATACTCTATGTGTTCCTCACGCTCTTTTTCATGTGCATCATTTTCATCCTTTATGACGTCATGTATCGGAGACGTCACGCTAATCGACTTGTAAATACAAGCTGAACTGAAAACAGACAAAAAGATGCATCCTCTTGTCTGCTCATGGCCAATGCTTTTTTTTACAAAAGTCAAAATCCTAAACAGCTAATCCCAAACTTTTCAAGCTGAACTGAAAACAGACAACAAGATGCATCCTCTTGTCTGCTCATGGCCAATGCTTTTTTTTACAAAAGTCAAAATCCTAAACAGCTAATCCCAAACTTTCAAAGTAAAATGAGTTCTTTTGCAACAAGCTGGAAAATAAACTGTTGACTCTTCACCAGCAGAGTTTCCAATGTTGCAACGCAGCTAAATGTAAATTACCCTTTGATTTATTGTTATACCTGCTGCTCCTCTATTTTTAGCTGGAAACTGCTGTAAATCATGCGAAAAATGTGCCAAGCTGAAAATGCATTGCTGACTAATGTTATATGGCTTAGGTTATGTGAATTCTGAGTACTCGTGCAAAATACATTTAAATCTGCTGGTAATCATGCGAAAAATGTGCCAAGCTGAAAATGCATTGCTGACTAATGTTATATGGCTTAGGTTATGTGAATTCTGAGTACTCGTGCAAAATACATTTAAAGCCTTTTTGAAGCTCGAGGATTGCGTGACTGTTGAGATAAAAAAGGACTTTTGGTCATTATTGTAATTTTTGAATGAATATCGAAACTCATGAATAAACCGGATGTTTCAATGAGACAGAAAATTATCTACAATTTTTTCCTACTAAAGGATGCTCGTCTTTTTAATCATTTTATTTTGAGCCGTTGACCAGTCAAAGGTTTGTTGCTGAAGGTAGAGTAAATTTGGCGAATATTTCAACACTAGGCATACTTTATTTAATAAAATCAAAATGCCAAAAAATCCGTGTTGCATCATCTCCCTAAAAAATGGAGCCCTTCTCATCGGCCTTATTGATGTTGTAAGGAATTTTCAAAAATACTATACCCTTTACCACTGAATTGTTAACTATAAAAATCCTTTGAAATTTTTCAGATCCTCAGTGGAATGGGGTTACTAGGAGGAGCCTTTGTTTTAGGAAGTTTTGCTTACATCCATTCCATCGAAAATGGGACAATATTTCACAACGTTACTCAACAAGTGAAAAGCCAACACCCGGACTTGGTCAGTGAGGACATTGGCGATGAAAAATTTTGTGAGAATTTTTTATGCATACTAAATATTATCCTTTGAATTTCTCAATATTCCTCATTATCGCTGAGTCACCCTTTTCTAATTCAATTGACAGTCCAGCTGCTGTGCATTGTATGGGGATTATTATGTGTATTGTCCCTCTTGCAAATGGTCTTTGGCTGTGTATTGATCCACGGGATTAGAAAGGTAACAATAACAATGATATGACAGTCAAAAGCATAATATTGGCTTTTCATGCTGCACGAAAGAAATTTTGCCACGTTCGAGAGAAAATCGATGACAAAATATTGCAATCTTTCATTGAGCCACCGTCTCTCTATGTCTTTTTGTAGGACAAGCCGACCCTACTTAGACTATGGATAGTTTTCCGAGCCTGTTGTTTCGTTCTTGGGATTGTACTTACCATTTCCACTGTCGTGCTCGAGAAGAAGAAAAAAGCCATTGGGGAAACGGCCTTTGACGTCGTGTCCAGTTTACTTAGTGTTTACTTCATGTATGTTGTCTACACTTTGTATAATGTTATGATGGGAGAGTTGAGACAAAGACCGAAGCCGATGAGGAATCAGAAATATGAGTGTTATGCTTAAAATAATTAATTTAATGATGTTTATAATTTTGGAGATTTTAACACCATTTAAAATAGTTTAATAAAATATTTTCATCTGAAGAATATTTAGATAGATAGCTTCTACGGTGTATAGTATTTATGCAATTGAAATAATTAAGTCTACGTACATTTGTCACTAGTGCCCTTTCCAAGACAGAAATTATCAAAATATACATGCTCATCCCTCAAAGCACTGGATTCCAGTAAGCTCCTGTAGATTCCCCACTTTGGTCTCATAAACTCTGCTCCATCCCTCCACAAGTCGATATTGTCATTTGTGACAGTCATCAAATGCTCCCCATTATCTGTTCTCGTTAAGACTAGAGAATACTTGCCATTTTTGCCATACGTCAGTTGCTCCACGGCATGAACCCATTTTCCAGCAAACTTGGCTAAATCATCAGACTTAATCACTCCAGCATTACCGTCCCTCCCGGTGTAAATGATTTCCAAACTTTTCCCACTGCTTTTCTGTCGTGCCGAGATGGTTATCACTGGAAGACTGTCATCTCCTCCGACTCCTTTAATTTGATGTAAATGTGAGAATTTGGTGGAAGCTTGGAATGCCGAGTTGAGTCTAAAGTTCCAAGAGAGCGTGACGGTTTCTCCTTCATAGCCTTTAAGACTGGAGGGGGACGAAGCGTACGTTTTGATTTCTACTCGCTGCCTGTCAAACTTCTCACAGCGGTCGTTATCTTGAGCGACGTGAGCGTGGAAGGCGAACACGGCTCGGTTCAGCTCGGTGTCGACGCGTTGCGTGATATGAGGTCCGTAGCTGGGATGGGCGCAGTCGGGGGTTTCAACAGCGGTCCCACCGAGGACGGAATTGATCAGAGAGTAAGTTTCGTCAGAACGGCCATCTGCCTTTAGCCAAGTTTTTCCTTCTGTGGGAGTAGAAATTAAGGCTGTTAAAGTAACAGCAAAAATTGCGAAACTTAAGTGTCGCATGTTTTTATAGTTTTTAAGAAACACAGCTAGATAATAAATAGATGGGTTACAAACGACACGTCAAAGTACAAACATGCAGAAGTGAAGCAATTACGAAAGTATTTATAGTTTACGGTAAAGTCTAAAATTGTTATTTTGCACACGGGCCAAATTCCATTTACAGATAAATTCGCGAAAATTATCTTTTGTAAACACTTGATCAAATTATAAATATTGGCATACATGACTAATGAGGGATTTATAATATGATCGATCCAGATTACCTATCTGTTATCATCATCATCATCAAAATGATAATGACATATGATTAATTACAAATTCTATGACCACCCACGTTATTACAATCAGTCAACATTGTTGATAAAAACCTTATTAAATTTCGCATTCAATCCAGATACCGATAATAAACCACAAATTTGCATGCATCATCTCGTCTCCTCTTTTCACTCTGCTTTTGAATTATGGAAAGAATGAGCTCCAGGAAAAAAGCGAGAGTAGCAGCTGTGACACAAATCAAGTAAACAATCCACACCAGCTGGAGTGATTCTGGAGTGAATGGATGAAACTCTTCCTCAGGGTTATGATGTAAATGCTGATTCCCTGACGAGAAGATGAATGAAGCCCACCTGGGCTCTTCCATTAAAGTAGATATGTCATTGTCATTTTTCTTTTGCATTTTCCTACGCTCCATCACAAAATCCAGGATTTTGTCATTCTTGTTGAACCTCGCTATTATTCGATTTGCACGGCGAACTTGAAGGAATCTCTCGTAAATGCCGGATTCATAAAAGCGAGCAATGTCTGAGATGAGGTGAGAGGCTAAAAAGTGGTTCGGCATTGTCCAAGATTTTAATCGAGGAAATGCGACAGGATTATTGTTGCTGATCACGTGGAATTTGCGGTGATCAGTGAGCATGGCAAAGATCACTTGAAAAATTGGCATGTCATCGGAAAGAAATAAAACTGCGAAATTTAATGGCACCAGGTAGCAAACTTCTTGCGTCCCATTTCTTTCGGTGTAACGAAGCGGAATATTGTTGACAATTAAGGACGCCCGACTTAGAAGATCTCTCTCGCGAAAAAGACGCTTCCGGAAATTTGTCAGAAATTGAGACTCTCCTGCAGATATTTCTTCGGTGAGGGTGTAGTTCAACATGAGAAAGTCGTATGTATGCCTGAGAAGAGGGATATTACTGGAGAATGCGAGGTCATCTAAATTCTGAGGGACTTTGGGCTTCGGTTCTTTAGTCAGATTGGAGTATAATCCAGAAGAAAACAACTGTCGGAAGATGAACGTTCCAAAGCTCCACAGTAGCATAGGACCCATGACACTTTTGTCAAGGGTCCTTACCGGAAATCCCTTTTCCATCAGCTCAGCAAACAACCATAAGAAAATTGAAGTCATCTTTCCAGCATAAAGGAGAGCCACGATGCAGACAAAAATGACAAAACAAACAAACCACGACTGGCTATCGAAAACGTAAAGCAAATCTTTGTAGCTTACAGAGTGAAAATTTTGCGAGCGAAGAATAATCCTGTAAGTGAACCCTTTGGTGACTAGACCATAACCGGAAACTCGAACAAGGTCATTATGTGGAAGGCTAAGGGTAGAGGAGTTGGTATAATTTGTAGTGTAAATTGTAGCCAAGTAGATATGCGTCATTCCCATGAAACGTTCTAAAGACAAAGAATGATTGTACTTTTGACGAAGGGATAAAAAAAGACATTGGGCGTCCCAAAGGTCAGCGTCTTTCTCGGTGAGATTAGTCGATATATAAAGTTCATCGCAAAGGTTCAATTTTTTAGATAAGGACTGGTTCACTTTTGTATTGTAAAAGTTTGTATTTAGCTCGAGCCACTTATTCCGAACCGCAAATGCTGTCAATGTCTCTTTTTTATTGCGATGCTCCATTCCATAAAAAAGTTTCTCACTGGAGGAGTTTTTAAATAAACATGTAAAGCACAATACGTAAATATGACGGATATCCAGACAAAAGAGAATTTTGGAAGATGCTTGATATAAAATTTGACCTATCCTTCCCTTATCTTCTTGATGCACTACGAGATTTTCTGGTTTGTAGAAATGATTAAGAAAATAAATTACAAAATCCGGAGAACCAAACACCGCCTGGATTGAAGCCGCTACAGAGGTCACATTCCAGATTGAAATGAAGGTCGTACCGTTAGCGAATTTAACAAAAGTAGAATCATATTTGCTAACAAATATTAACTGGATGGCACAAGCACTACCAAACTTCACAGGAAATCCTAATCTGTGAAAGGACGATGAATTAAAAATGAGCAAGGAAGCATTTCTTCTGTCATGAGTTAAACTCGTATCGAAAGTCATACTGGAAAATGTAAAGAGGCTATTGGGATAAAATAAAGTACAAAATCCGGAGAACCAAACACCGCCTGGATTGAAGCCGCTACAGAGGTCACATTCCAGATTGAAATGAAGGTCGTACCGTTAGCGAATTTAACAAAAGTAGAATCATCATTGCTAACATTTGTTATTATTATTAACATATTTATTAACTGGATGGCACAAGCTTTACCAAATTTCACAGGAAATCCTAATCTGTGAAAGGACGATGAATTAAAAATGAGCAAGGAAGCATTTGTTCTGTCATGAGTTAAACTCGTATCGAAAGTCATACTGGAAAATGTAAAGAGGCTATTGGGATATCGAGAAAGATACTTTATTATCGTTTCAAACTTGGTATCAGATTGAAGTTGAGAGTTGGGAAGGAAGAAGTGAAATGTACAATCGTTGAAATCTCCCAAGAAGCTCAAGTACTTCTGTATTCTGCGCAAAGGAGAGGTGAAGCACGCTCAGGAAAAATAAGATACTTTGAATGCTCCTCATTTTGCAATGTCAACGCCGTCTATACTAATATTCTGCGACTATTTAATATGTAACAATATATATCTCTGTTTGCGGGCTACACTTGGGTTAGTAATAACTTAAAAATTGTAACTCATAATCGTAATTAAATTAGGAAACTACGACCAGCGTTATTCCGCAACGTTTTCCTACTAAAAATCAATCTTTAGCAGCACAAAAAAGGAAGTAATATTGACGAAATACTGTATTCAATTGTAAACACAATGCTATGGACATGACAAGGATGACATGGAATTTATTTTATCTTGCTATTCAAAATATGACAATTAAGGCTCAATTCTGTGAAACAATGTGAAAGCTTGTCTTAGCTTGTCATATTAATATGCACAAATGATATTTTCTAGTACCAAAAAAGATACTCGAGAGTCGAGTTTGTGTCAGTTCTTACCGTGTATCATACTTCAAATTATTAAGCATTCCAAGGTATAAAGCATGCATATGTATGGACAAAAACAAAATGTTGGATATTAATTGCACAGTGCACAAGTTTTAGTAATTTTTTCCCAATTTTCCCACACACTTTCTGATGGGAAAATATTTTACCTTTGGGACGAGAGCTATTTGACTGAAAGTGTCTGACATTTTCAACTTTACTTTTCGTTAATTTACTTTTTAAATAGGATCTCTCAAAGGCTCAACTAGCCACTTCAGTCTTGTCTCGAGCAATACAAAAAAAATCCGCTACAGAACGTCTTTCTTTTAACCTTGATACTCATGGATACAAACATCATTGTGAAAATGAGCTGTTATCAATGAAATGCTGTAAAAATGGAAAAACTCC